>CATIWR010317111.1:0-31022 GCA_949677035.1 Omphalea diandra | reverse complement strand
AATGTTTACCACATATAGAATTTGCATATAATAGGAGTGTGCATTCTTCTACACATTATTGCCCTTTTGAGATTGTTTATGGATTTATACCATTGAGTCCTTTGGATTTATCCCCTATTCCTTCTAATTTGCGAGTTGATATAGAAGGTAAAAAAGAAATCTTGAATTTGTTAAACAATTACATGAGAAAGTGCATTTGAATATTGAAAAGAGGAATGAGTAAGTTGTTAAAAATGCAAATAGAGGCAGAGTTAAGTTGTATTAAAATAGGATGATTGGGTTTGGGTACACTTTAGGAAAGAAAGGTTTCCTAACCTTAGAAAAAGTAAGCTAGACCCTAGGGGAGATGGACCTTTTCATGTCTTAGAGAGGGTTAATGATAATGCTTTCAAGTTAGACTTACCTAGTGATTATAATGTTAGTGCTACATTTAATATTGCTGATTTATCTCCTTCTGATTTTGATGAAGGTGTTGATTCGAGGACGAATCCTCTTGAGGAAGGAGGGAATGATGCAAATAGCTAAGGTAAGTTAGTAAAGGATCCACTTCAACTTCAAGGCTCAATCACAAGAGGAAGGTTAAAGAAGTTTAAGGAGGCAATTGTAGCATTCATGCAACAAGGAGTTACACTTGGATTAGCCCAAGAAGAGCAAAGGATGCGTTAAGCCTAATTAAAAGCTAATGGGAGCTTAAACTCTTCAAATGGAGGACTTAACTTAATACAATGGAGTCAACTTATGGAGAGCACCCAAGCACAACCCAATGCATCTAAGGTATGTAAAAAGAAGCCCAAGGCATGTAAAAGGAAGCCCAAGTTGTGTAAGCAAGGAAATAAGGCCCAAAGTCAAAGATTCTTGCCAGATTTTTTTAGTTGGCAATATTTCCTAATGCCATTAGGATTTCCTTATTAGGCTAATTCCTTTTCCTTTTCTATTTAGGAAGAGTTGTTCTTTAGTTAGGAAAGTATCTTGGTCTAATCTTGTTGATCAATCATAATGTTTCTTTAGTTTTCCTATTTAGTTTAGGATTGCCTTTTCCATATTACATTAGGAAATATTGAATTCTGTTAGGGAATGTAAACCAAATCCTAATTGGTTTTGGATTAAGCATTGTAAGGCTATAAATAGCCCTCACATTCTGCCAAGAGGGATTCAATTCAATCAATATTATTTTTGTTAGCAATTTTACTTATGAGATTAAATTCTCTTATTGAGTTCTTGAGTGGACTTGGTGAGAAGGCTTAATAATTTCACAAACTTGTTAATTCTGATCTTAAATTGGCTTAGTTGATTTAGGATTTGGATTAACACAACTTTGAATCTTTATAATTTAGGTTGCTAGAAATAAGTTTTCTAGAGGTCTAGTTGGGATTTGAAGATCAAAACTATAATACTTATTTTGATATATCTGGGCAACTATTCTCAAGCATACGGGTAGGGAATCTAATCCAACCTTATTCGTATAAAATTACAAGGGTCTAAATGTATAAAATTACAAGGGTCTAAATGAACTTACTATATTGTTGGCTTTGAATGAACATTTTACCTATTTTCCTTTTTGACATGCTTCATAAATTCTTTCATTTGCAAACTTGATTTCAGGCAGTCCTTCAACCAAGTTTTTCTTTTTTACCTTGTTGAGGAGTTCCATGCTTACATGTCCTAAGCTTCTATGCTAGGTTTTTCCTTCATCCACTATAAATAGTAGACACTTAACACCATTACTAATAAAAGAATTTAAATCAATCACATAAATGTCATGAATTCTCATGCCAATGAACAAGATTTTATTATCATTCATTCTTGACGCATAACAATCTTATGGTTTAAACATAACTATGAGGCCTTTATCACATAGTTGATTTACATTGAACAAATTATGTTTGAGTTTATCAATAAGAAAAACTTTATCAAGAATGGGTGAATCAACATCCTTACCATTTTTACTTATGCCAATGATTTTGGCTTTGCCATTGTCTCCAAATGATACATTTCCAAGTCCTTCATATTTCTCTAGTTACGTGAAGAACTCCCTTTCTCCTGTCATATGCTTTGAACATTTACTGTCTAGATACCACTATTGCTTTCCATCTTGGGGTTTCAAGCACACTGCAAGACAAAGAGGATCAAGTCTTAGGTATCAAAATTTTCTTAGGTCCTAGCAAGTTAGTTCTAGTCATTTGCTCATCATACCTTCTAGCAAAGCAATCATAGGCAATGTGGCCATAAACACCACAGTAGAAGCACTCACCATTAAAATGCGTTAGTGTCCTATTTTTAGGTAAAACATACACATTATTTTTTATGTTTGTACCTCCTCTGAGCTAATTGTCTAGGAGTCTTTCTTATGTGAGGTGCCTTTATTTAAGGTATAAACGTATATGCATAAGTATGCCAAGTTTTGTGCTTTGGAGACTTTGCCTCTTAGGCTTGTAAGAGTAATACATGTAGGCATAATTGGCTCTTGAAGGAGCATGTCTCAATTGTGTGTGAGTGGACTGAGACTTAGCATTTATGCCATTGGTCTTTGCATTTTCCCTTATGGAAACTTTAGGCATTCTCATGGGTTTGGGCGGGTCGACTTCCTTAGCCTTGACAAAGACTATATTGGAAGTAGAAAGAGCAGTAGAGGTAGAAGCATTATATCTTAGTCTATGTTTTACAGGTTGGCTCCTTTGAACTACAAGGATGGAGTTTAGTTTTTCCTTCCCTTTGGTAAATTTACTGAGATTTTCCCTAAGCTTAGAGTTCTCAGCAGTTAGAGACTCAACCTCCTTAGGCAAGGTTTCTTGACTCTTAGCACAATCCTTTAGTGATTTATTCTTTTTTCTTAAGAGTGGAGGTGTTAGACTTGAAAGTCTTCACTTTCATGGTTAGCTTGGTGATAATAGAATATAGCTTATCCCTAGAACAAGAGTCAAAAGGATTTACCTCATTCTCACCTTAACTGTTAGTATTGATGTTGGAGGAGTGCTCACTTGAGGACTCATTTGATCTTTCCTTAATTGCCATGAGACATAGATTGGTTAGCTCTTTTCTAGTGTCCTTATCAAGTTTAAAGTCACTTGTGTCATCCCAAGTAGCTTTATATACTTGTCTTTCTTTAAAGTGTATTTCTTAGTATGAACTTTACTCTTCTTTACCTTAGGACAATCTGACTTGATATGCCTTTTCTCATTGCATCAATAGCAAGTGAGTTGACTCTTACTACTTTTCTTCTTATATCTCCTTGCCTTTTTGCTTTTTGAGAGAAATCTTTTTACTTTTATTGGACTAGGTTGGTTTAATCTAAGTCATGAACCTCTTTTGATCTTGACAATAGAGATTGATAAGTTCTAATATTTTCATTAGTGTTGTTTTGCATATTATAAGTTAGTTTTCTCATTGAAAGATTGGATGAAATTCAAAATCTCTGACATTGTAAAGATCATTCAAATTCACGGTGTGGTTATTCTAAATAGTGACCGCGAAATAGCTTTAAGCATGGATGATGCTAGGCTAGAGAAATTCACAGGCACTTTCACAGTCGTGACTTAGCCGAACAAAAGTAAGCTCAAGTCATAGAGGAATTTGCAGTGGGTGTCACGTTTGGTTCGCGACCGTGACTTTTATAGTGACAAAGGAGGGAGCCAAAGAAATAACCATAGTGTGCCAAGTGTCCTAGGTATCCATTGAAGATCAACAATGATGAGGGCGAATATGTGGTCACGACTACAACTCAAGGAGTTGAAGTTCGCTCACCAAACAGAGGAATTCGCGATCTCAGTCATGCCCAAGACTTAGGTATCTTGCGACCACTTTTGATAGTGGTTATAACACAATGACTATATTTTCTTGGACAACCAATGGACAACTAACATGTGGACTAGTTGTTAGACACAAATGAGATTTTTCGCCATGATTTTCAACTCTATAATGGTAATTGGAAATTTGCGACTGCTAAATGGTAGTAGCGATTGTGACTTTTGCCTGACAAGCATTTAATGCTAAATCTGCCAAGCACATCTTGGAGATTTATTGATAGTTTTAGTCCAACATCTCTTTGGTGGATATGAGCTATAAATACTCCACCAAACAATTGAAATAGGAAGAGAATTCATTAATTTTACAACCAATCTCTTGCTAACTTGCTACTCAATTTTTCATTCTCATTTATGTGTTGTTAATTATTAGGTGTGAGTAATAAACACTATTGTAAGGAGGTTGAGAGTTAGCCTAAGGTCAAAACTCTTGCGAGAGGTTTTAGTATGAGCCTACAAAGCACTTGTGATAGGTTTTTGTGTGAGCTTAGAAAACACAAGGTGTAAGGTTATTGTGTGAGCCATAAACACAAATTGTAAAAGTTTAGTGTGAGCTTAGAAACACCTATTGAGTTGAGTGAAATACCCAATTATAGAGAATTGGGAGTGGAAGTAGGGTTAGTTAACACCCGAACCACTATAAACACTTGTGTCAATTTCTTTCTTCTCCTACTCATCTTCTTAAACACATTAACACTCTTTTTAATTTTTAAATTGAGCACCAATTTAACCCCTCTTCTTGGTGCGCTTGGCCAACAAGTGGTATTAGAGCCAAGTCTTACTACAAACCTTAATTGAGTGAGTAAAGATCATTGGAACAATTGGGAATCCACTTACACCTCAAGCCTTATTTTGATAGAGCTGACTATACTCATCGAAAGTATATGATGGAGATCTATATAGATATGGATGTGGTGGATCTATGGGATGTTGTTGTTAAAGAATGGAAGCCACCCACCAAAGTGGTGGATGAGAGTGAAGAATTAATCCTTAGAGAAGAATAGGTTGAAGCATATAGAAGATCCAATGGCAAGAACAAGAGAGCTATGACAATCCTTCTAAGCTCTCTTTCAAGAGAAGAAATTGGAAGGGTACAATATTGCAAAACTGCCCATAGAATTTAGAAATTGGAAAACTATCATGAAGGCACCACTCTGGTGAAATCCATCCGACTAGAGATGTATGTGACGAAGTGGGAGATATTCATGATGAAGGAGGATGAGAGCATCATCGACATGACCAGTAAACTCTTAGCGATCATCATCAACATGAAGAAGTTTGGTAGGATTCTCACAAATCATGAGGTAAACTCCAAAATTCTAAAGTTTTTGCCTATTAAGAAATTTCCTGCTAGAGTGTGTAGTATCTAAGAATCTAACCCAAAAATAGGGAAGGTGCCAATGGATGTCTTGATAAGCAAACTCTTAACTCATGAGTTGGCCTTAAAAAAAGGTGTGGAGATGAAGAAAATGAGGGGCAAAAGAGAAAAATCTGAAAAGCAAGAAAGGAAAACCTTGGCACTTAAGTCTGCATCTAAAGAGAAGGAAGTGGAGGTTACTTCAAGTGAAGAAGAAAGTGACACGGAGAAAGAGGAACTAGTAATGCTCTCTAGAAGGACCATAGAGCTTATGAGAAGAAAAAAAGAAAGAAGGAACTTCAAGAATGCTGCTCCTAATCCCAAAGAGAAATCAACCGAAGTCACTTGCTATGAGTGTGGCAAGCAAGGGCACGTTAAATATTATTGTCCCAAGTTAAGGAAGAAGAAAAAAGGGGACAAAAAAAGAGAGGAAGAGATTCAAAGCCATTTGGGATGATAGCTTAAGTGAGGATGAGGAAGATGAGGAGATTGCCAATATATGCTTCATGACTCAAAAGGATTCTCCTAATGAGGTAAACACTTCATTTCATTCTCATTCTAAGTATGATGATTTGGATGATGTAGATGAAGAGCTTATAGAAGCTCTTACAATGAGATGTAACAAATATAAGTCACAAATGAAGACTTACAAGAGAAAATGCTCAAAATTAGAGGATGATTACAAATCCCTTAATAATATTGTAAGTGAATTGAGAGCTTCAAATGAAGAATTCAAATAGTCAATGGAAAATATTTCTAAATCATCTTCATCAATAACTTCATTAAGAAAAGTGGATGACTCTCCAAATGGAGAAGTCATTGAGCTTAGAAGCTCTATCTCAAAATTTCATAAGGGTAAAGAAGCTTTGGATACACTCATAGTATCACAAAGGCCTCCCTTAATTAGGCATGGTCTAGGATTTAATAAAGCCTCAACCTCCACATCTACACTTACTAAATTCATTAGAGCATTAACACCTCAAACTTCAAGTGTTGAGGTCATTGGGAAAAGAGGTACTCCTAGCACTAAGTCACCTATGCCTAACGGCAAAGGAAAGACGCCCCAAGGCTCAAGAGCCAAGGATTAAAGAGTAAATTATGCTTACATTTACAACAAGAAGCTTGTTCAAACACACAAACATAAAACTTCTTTTCTACTCCTCATCACTCATGCACTTGTATACACTCTTATAACCAAAGTATGAGAAGGCCTCCTATTCATACTAAGATTGTGCATAAGAGAAAGACTCACAAATCTAAACTCCAATGTCATTATTGCATGAGATATGGACATATTGATATTTATTGCTACATTAGGAAGGCTCACCTTAAATTGAAGGACCCTTCAATACCTAGCCTCTTAGGACCTAACTATGCTTGGGTACCAAAGAAGAGATGATTTATTTGTGTTATGTAGGGATGTTTAGCAGCCACTAATGAATCAAATGACTAGCATGTGGATAATAGATGCTCAAAACACATGACAAGCAATAAGAAGCTATTCATGGCTCTAAAGGAAAAAAAGGTGGTAATGTCACATTTGGTAACAACGCTAACGGTAAGGTAATTAGTCTTGGAACCATTGGTAAGAATGGTTACTCTTTAATTAATGATGTTTTGTTAGTTGATGGTTTGTAACATAATTTGCTAAATGTAAGTCAATTATATGACAAAGGTAATAAAGTTACCTTTGACTCTAGAGAATGTTGAGTTACCACATTAGCAGATAAAAAGGTTGTTTTCAAGGGTTAAAGGAAAGGAAATACCTATCTAATTTCCTTAGGTAATTTGGCTAACCAATCTTTTAAGTATCTTATGTCTTTTTATTAATGAAGCTTCACTATGGCATAGAAGACTTGGACATGCTAGCATGAAGCTCATACAAAACTTATCTAAAGGAAAACTAGTGGAAGGTCTTCCCAAGCTAAGTTTCTCAAAAGACAAGGCATGTGGTCCCTGCCAAATGGGGAAGCAACATCAATCTTCCTTCAAGGCTAAAAATATTGTAAGTATATCTAAACCTCTTGAACTAATTTATATGGACTTGATAGGACCTATAAGAAGTGCTAGTTTAGGTGAAAAATATTATGCACTAGTCCCAGTTGATGATTATTCTAGGTTTACTTAGGTATCCTTCCTAGCTCATAAGTATGATACGTTTGATTCTTTCAAAAGTTTTGCAAAAAGAATTCAAAATGAAAAGGGTTTTTTCATTTATTCTATAAGAAATGACCATGGAAAGGAATTTCAAAATGAAGCTTTTAAATCTTATTGTTTAGGGAATATGATTTTTCATAATTTTTCAACCCCTAGAACACCACAACAAAATGGTGTTGTAGAGAGAAAAAATAGAACACTAGTAGAAATGGCTAAAACTATACTCAATGAGTATTCTTTACCAAATTTCTTTTGGGTTGAAGACTTTAATACTTCTTGTTATATTGCAAATAGAGTTTTTAAACGACTTATTCTCAATGAAACATCTTATGAGCTATGGAATGGTAGAAAACCCAAGATATCATACCTAAGAGTGTTTGGATACAAGTGCTATATATTGAACACCAAGGATAATCTTGGGAAATGTGACTAAAAAACCAATGAAGGTATATTCTTAGGTTATTCCACCTCTAACAAGGCTTATAGAGTCTTTAACAAAAGTTCAATGGTTATTGAAGAGTCTGTGAATGTTGTTTTGATGAATTTAGTAAACTTGATCTTGGAAAAGGTTCTTTTGTTGATGATCTTGTAGGTAACTTTGAAAAATTAGAGTTGTAGCCCACTACAAGAAAGGAGGACTCGGACAAAGATAAAGATAAAAGTGAATCATCAAGAATAGATAAGGAACCTCAACATCAACAAGAAGAATTGCCAAATCAATATCTATCCAAGGATTAGAGGTTCTCCAAGCATCATCCCAAAGATTTGATTATTGGTGATACCTCAAAAGGTGTAAGTACTTAATCCTTTAGATAATAATCTTGCTTTTATTTCTTAACTTGAGCCAAAATCCATTGATGAGACTCTTAAAGATGAGAGTTGGGTGATTGCTATGTAAGAGGAACTCAACTAATTTGAGTGAAATAAGTTATAGGAACTTATTCCTAGGCCTAAGGAACACCCACTTGTAGGTTGCAAATGGGTGTTTAGGAACAAGTTATATAAGTATGGTTTCATCACTAGGAATAAAGCTAGGTTGTTTGCTAAGGGTTACAACCAAAATGAAGGCATAAACTATGATGAAACTTTTGCCCCCGTTACAAGGTTAGAGGCTGTTAGGATTCTTTTAGCTTATGCATGCCATATGAATTTTAAACTTTTTCAAATGGATGTTAAAAGTGCTTTTCTAAATGGAGTAATTGAGGAAGAAGTTTATGTTGAGCAACCTCCTGGTTTTAAGTCACATAGTTTTCCTAATTATGTTATTAAATTGAATAGAGCCTTATATGGGTTGAAACAAGCTCCAAGAGCATGGTATGAAAGGCTTAGTTCATTTCTTTTGAAAAATGATTTTAAAAAGGGAAAGGTGGACACTACCTTGTTTGTAAAAAGGCACAAACATGATACACTTATAGTACAAATTTATGTTGATGAAATCATTTTTGGTGCTACTAATGAATCTCTTTGTGAGAATTTTGCTAAGTGTATGACTAGGGAATTTGAAATGAGCATGATGGGAGAGCTCACGTATTTCCTTGGTCTGCAAATCAAGCAAACCAAAGAAGGGTTCTTCATCAAACAAGCCAAATACACAAAGGGCATACTCAAGAAGTTTGGCATGGATGGATGCAAAGTAGCAAAAGCACCCATGAGTGGTTCCATCAAATTGGACAAAGATGAATCGAGCAAGACAGTTGATGAAAAAAGATATTGAGATATGATCGATTCTTTACTTTATCTTACTACTTCAAGACTTGACATTATGTTTAGTGTATGTATGTGTGCTAGGTTTCAATCGTCTCCTAAAGAATCACATTTAAATGTTGTCAAAAGAATTTTCAAATATTTACATGGCACATTAAACTTAGGACTATGGTATCCTAGATATTCATCTTTTAGTCTCATAGGCTAATCATATGAGAATTACGCTGGTAGTCTTTTAGATAGAAAGAACACTTCTGGAACTTGCCAATTTTTAAGAGAATCCTTAGTGTCTTGGTTTAGCAAGAAGCAAGTTTTAGTTGCCTTATCCATCACTGAAGCAAAGTATGTTGCTGCATGTTATTATATTGCACCCAAGTGTTTTGGATGAAACAACAATTAAAGGACTATGGCAAAGATGTTGATCACATTCCTATCAAATGTGACAGCACTAATGTGATTAATCTCTCTAAGAATCCCATCCAACACTCTAAGAGCAAACACATAAATATTAGACATCACTTTCTTAGAGATCATGTTCAAAAGGGTGATGTTGTGTTAAAATTTATAAATACAAATCATCAACTTGCTGATATTTTCACTAAACCTCTCAATGAAGAAAGGTTGAACTTCATTAAGAGAGAATTGGGAATGCTTGATGGAAGCTCCATAAAGTGAAAAGTTTGATCTTTTGTTGGATTACTATATGTATTGGTTGTATGTGATATTAATCATTGGATGTCTTAATTTTAATTGCACTTGTGTTTTTTTTATGTCAAATTGCATAAATTAAGCATCACTATATTAATGTGGATCACCACTTTAATTGTCAAATCTTACTTTTTCATCATTTTCCTTCTTGCCTTGTAATTCGCGGTTGCTATCCTTGACTCTCGATCGCGAATTAAAGGTTCATCTCACTTAGCTGACAAACGTCAATTCACGGTCGTAAATTTTACTCTCCAACATGAATTCAGTCAAATTTTCAAATTTTTGACCATTGGATGTCACATCCTATTTAAATCGTCATTAAACTTCTCTCAGTCTATCCATTATCGTTAAAAGACCTGATTTCAATTATTATTTATTTATCATATATTTTTTTGTCATACTATGTCTCTTTTTCATAACATAGTAACTAATTACAACAAAGTATACATGGCTAAACCAGTTGGAATACTAATAGACTGCATACTGACCCAACCTCTCTTAGACTGCTAAACAACAACCTTGAAATGTAACGGGACACTGTCTTTAGTCTATTCTTCCTGAAATAAGATTTCATGCAAAAGAGTGAGTTTGCATACTCAGTAAGTAAATGCATAACGATACTTAAATCTCAAATAACATAACAAACATTTAATTATTAATAACTCATCATCATATCCATGTACAAAATAAAAAGTTTTTTCTTTTAAATGCCACATAAGCTGTCAAAGGTTATTGCCACACATGCTGTCATAAATTGCTGCCACATAGGCTATAGATATCACTGCCACAAAGGCTTTCATTTTAGTTGCCACATATGCTATAAATATTATTGCCACACAGGCTATGAAATATTACTGTCACACAGGCTATCAGATGTCATTGCCATACAGGTTATCAAATATTATCGCCACATAGACTATCAAATATTATCGCCACACAGGCTATCAAATGTTATCACCACACAGGCTGTTATATATATTATTGCCACAAAGGCTGTTATATATTATTGCCATACAGGTTATCGACTAGTTTTACTTGCCAACCACATCAAGTATTAGCCTTTCAACCAATCAACTATAAATCCAACAAAATTTCAGCAATATAATGACTAATAATAACACTCGTAACTTTGGAAGCTCATATCACCACATACTCTCATTCCCAATTCATAATTTATCAACATCTCATGAAAATAAATAAATTAAGAATATAACAATCTTTCATCTATGTATACCACAATATCATCACATTAAACAACATTTCATTCCATTGAGTATAAGTTCATGGCATTGAACCAATCACACATATAATACCATTAGTTATTTACTTACTTCCTCCTTCACGCTTATTTAACCGTGGATGGTCTCGGCTTATTTCCACTATTATCCTCAATGCCTTAAGGACCTATTTCAATACACCAAATCAATTCATGATGATAAAGTAAGATTTTCATCTGGTTATGCAACTATGGCATGATAAAGTATTTATGCATATTTTCCTTATATGGCAGCCTGAACTTGCTATACTCTCACACTAATAACTCTAGATATATTCATCCAATTTACTTGATTCCTTTTTTCAAATAAACTGGACACATAATGATAGAACATATTCAAATTTCAAGCCAATATCAGACACATAGAAAATGTGGTGAATTTTTGAATTTTGCTTTATTGTAATGTCATTTCAGTTTGAGTAGATCTTACATTCTTGGGTATATCTCAAATTGTACCAATCTAGTTGTAATAATAATCTACCACCAGTTACAAAACATATAAAGGAATATTTTTCATGTTTTACTCATTATCTAATTCAGTCTATAAAGTCACCAAAACAAGGGACCAAATCTCAGGGTGACTAGGTTTGTAACATGTTGACAAATAGTCATGATGAAGGGACAATATCTCAATAACCATGATGGATTTGGCAACAATATTTGACAAGCATGTAGATCCACATAAATATACAACTTTCAAGTTTAGACCATTATCAAATTCTGAATCTATGGCCATCAAATTCTTGGAGAAATGAATTAAAAGAAATGTGAGGTTTCATCCCGGTACATGGTCAATCCCAATCATTGCGCCATATCTCTTTCCACACAGCAAATCAATCAAAACTGATTTACAAGTATTTAGAGGGGACATACCCTACAAATTTTATGTTTTAAACTTTGTCAAAATCAGAACATAAAGCCATCAAAATATAAGAAAATAAAAGACTGAGATCATCTCGGTTCGGATTTGACCCAGTCCTACTAAAATAGTCATATCTCCTCACACACACCAAATCAAGCAAAACCATTTCATACGCATTTATATGAGACATAAAGCTACAATGTTCATATTTTTCACTTTCCCTAATTCCTCTTCTAGGGTTATGAAATCATGGGTGCAAAATTTTGTTCTAATAGCAAAACTAACAGAATCAGCTCTTATTCTCTTGGATTACAACTTGCATCGAAGAGCCCTACCTCAATTACTCCATAATTCTCACTAACCATGCATGATTAACATGTGATGAGAGGTTAATTTCAGTTGAGAAGAAGATAAATTAACTTGCCTATTATCCCATAATTAGAAAACCTTAGGTAGCTCACTCTTCTCCCTTTCTTCTTCTTCTTCTTCTTCTTCTTCTTCTTCTTTCCTTTCTTTCTTCCTTAGCTCTCTCTCTCTCTCTCTCTTTTGTAATACCTATCGGTTTCCCTAAATAATCTAACCCTAATTGTCAAATATAAACTTATTATAATAATATAAAATCATGGTGCTTCACTTCCATTGGTTAGAAGTTTACTTTTCCTCTTTTAGTCCCTCTTCTTCACTCCTTAAGCACCTTCATCCATCTTTTAATCCCTAAATGCTCCTTATACTCTTAAATAAGCTCTATCACACCATTATTTATGATGTTATAACATGCACACAACATAAGACAATTAGCCATACAAATATACAAACATTACATATATGTTTAAATATCCCAAATGCAACAGTGCAAGTGTCATTGTCGTGTTTCTCCAAATTCACATGCCTAAATGATTATTTATTCAATGCATATATTCAAATATAATGTAATTTAAAATGCATATGATTTGGGTTGAGGGTGTTACCTTAGATGTGCTGGTTCTTAAGGATTTTTTGTCTATTACTCACATTTTTCAAAATTAGTGATCGCGAATATGGATTTCGCAGTCGCGAATTCTAGTAACTACCATACAATTAAGTGATTTGACTGCCAAACTTTTCCAACTCTTCATTTCTCCAATTCTAGTTGTTTTCACACCCTTCCAATGGCTATGTAAACCCCCTAAAAGTGATTTTTATCACTTTATTCTACTCCAAATCAGGTATCTCTTTCCAAACTCTCTAAATTCTCCAAATCTCTTTACCTTCTCAATGGCTCCTAAGAAGACTTTTAGAGCAGAGAAGGGCAAGGCAGTAGCCCAATTATTTGCACCTCTAACTCTTCATCTTATGAAAGGAATCACAAAGAAAGAAAAGGAATATTTCAGAGCCAACTCTTCCAAAATCATCCTCACAAACAAAATACCATCTATCTTTCTACTGGAGACCCTTGGGATAAACAATGAGATATAAGCATTCTTCTCTAACTTGGGATGGAATGATTTCATCTTTCGAGATGAACCCGATTATGAGGAAGTTGTACGGTGACACTAAGTCGCAAAGTAGAATCACACGTCAAGCAATATGGGTTAGTATTTTATGCTTTTGGGGATCCTTATTTCGTTACTTTTGAGCAGTTGTCAAAACTCTTTAACCTTCAAGTCGGAGAAAATATCTCATTCATTATCTCCATACTTGATGTAATCTAATTCGAGTTTTGGTCCAAAATTTCAATTAAGACCAAACATGACCTAAAAACTTCGCTAACCAAATACATCAAAACCCTCCCCTTTTGGATACTTCATCATATCATCACCTTTTCCGTAAATGCTAGAGGTGATGGTAATGAGAAAGTGTCTCAAAAGGATCTAGCCTTTTTGTTCTGCCTTATTAACCGGTCACTATCTTTTGGATCAATTGATCCATATGAGCACCAAACCAAAAAGCCAATTCCTCCTCCTATCACATGTGACAACAATCTACCGCTTTGTTAGAGCTCTTAATAAGGAAAATGAAAAATTCCTCACTAACAAATGCCTCCCTTCTTAAAACTTCCTTGACCTCACCTACTTGATAAATGCCAAAGCCATACACTTGGACACATATGCATATACCTTGGGTGCCTTTAGGGCAAAAAAGATGGATACATTTCAAGCCTCTAAAAGGAAAAGGCTCATCATTGAAGAAAGAGCCCTACCAATTCCCTCCTCCTCAACCAAAACCCAAAACCAAACTATCTCTTGCCAACATCAACCGCAAGTTAGACAAGATGATGAGAATGATGAAGAGGAAATTCCTTCTCATCTCACACCTTTACAATGATATGGTGGATTTGCAAGAGAAATTGAGTGTTCCTCCTTGCCATCTTTTTGATTTTGCTGAGTATGAGGATACCCCATAAGAGGAAGGCAATAAAAAAGTTGAGGAAGGCGACGAAGCTGAAGGTAAAGGCAATGATGATGAGGAAGAAGATTCTGGAGATGATGATGACTCTCCAATCTTCTAGAATAGGATTTCTTTGTATTTCTCTCTTTGTTTTATTAATATAAAGTTATTGATCCCACAACTTGCTTATAAGCAAATAAAGTGTTTGTTTTTGAAATTCTTTGAATTATGTGTTTAATTGAATTTACTTTTATGATTGCAATTTTTATGTCTTTACTCCTTATGAACACTTATTTATTTGTTATGCATTTGTTCTTTTCCCTTATGAACCCTTTTTTTGATCTTGCCAAATGGGAGAGAAAGAATGAAGAAAAAATCTAAGGGGGAAAGAAAATAATTTGCAATAAAATAGCATAAGTTGAGGGGGAGCATTGTAGTCATACTTAGAAATTTCACATACTTATAAATTTCACTTTGATTGGTTAAATGTCATACTTAGAAATTTTCACTTTGATCTTTGTCTAGAAATTTTTAAGTATTCATTGAATCATTCACCATTCCAACTTCACAATTTTAAAACTCATGCATTTATTTTTCCTTAGGATTAATCTTAGTGGTGAAAATTAAAAAGGGGGAGATTGTTGGACTAAGTTGGTTTAACCTAAGTCATGAACCTCTTTTGATCTTGACATTAGAGATTGATCAGTTCTAATATTTTCATAAGTGTTGTTTTGTAGATTGTAAGTTAGTTTTCTCATTGAAAGATTGGATGGAATTCATTCTAACATTGTAAAGATCATTCAAATTCATGATGTGGTTATTCTAAATAACGACTGCGAAATAACTTTAAGCATGGATGAAGCTAGGCTAGAGAAATTTGCAGGCACTTTTGCATCTGCGACTTAGCCAAAGAAAAGTAAGCTCAAGTCACAGAGAAATTAACGGTGGGTGTTGTATTGGGTTCGCAAGTGCGACTTTCATAGTGACAAAGGTGAATATGTGTGGTTACAAAAATCGTGAGGGCGAATATGTGGTCGCAACTGCAACTTAAGGAGTTGAAGCTTCCTCACCAAATAGAGGAATTCATGATCTTAGTCTCACCTAAGACTTAGTTATCTCGTGATCTCGACTTTTGATAGTGGTTACAACACAACGACTATATTTTCCTAGACAACCAATGGATAGCTGACACGTAGACTAGCTGTTAGACACAAAAAGGGTTTTCCACCGCGATTTTTGGCTCCATAGTGGAAATTGGAAATTTGCGATCGCTAAGTGGAAATTAGAAATTTGCCTAGCATATCTTAGAGATTTGTTGATAGTTTTAGTCCAACGTCTCTTTGGTGGATATGAGCTATAAATATTCTACCAAACAAATGAAATAGGAAGAGAATTCATTAATTTTACAACCAATCTCTTGCTAAATTGCTACTCAATTTTTCATTCTCATTTATGTGTTGTTGATTGTTAAGTGTGAGCAATAGGCACCATTATAAAGAGGTTAAGAGTTAGCCTAAGGTTAAAACTCTTGTGAGAGGTTTTTGTGTGAGCCTAAAAAACATAAGGTTTAAGGTTATTGTATGAGCCATAAACACAAGTTATAAAAGTTTAGTGTGAGCTTGAAAACACCTATTGAGTTGAGTGAAATCCCAATTGTAGAGAATTAGGGAGTAGATGTACAGTTAATTAACACTCGAACCACTATAAACACTTGTATCAAATTTTTTCTTTTCCTACTCATCTTCTTAAACACATTAACCCTCTTTTTAATTTTTAAATTAAGCATTAATTCAACCCCCCTTCTTGGTGCCCTAAGCCAACAACTTTGTTTATTGTGAAGGTAAGGTGTTCATCTTCATTATTATTTTCATCAACATTAGAAAAAGATGTTAGTAAGCAATAAAAAGACAAGGATTCAAAGCACACCTCTTTGGCTTTTAGAGCCAAGTCTTTCTTTCTCATTCTAGAACTTTCAGATGTTTTTTCAAGTGTGATTTCATGAGCTAGAAGCTTTCCCATAAGTTCATCTAGAGATAGAACTTCCAGCTTGTTAGCCTCTTCTATGGCTATCTCCTTAGCTTCCCACTTGTCCTTGGGAAGAGTTTTAAGGATCTTAGCAACCATATCTTCATTAGAGTAGGACTTTCCAAGAGTTTTGAGAGTGCCCATAAAATTAATGAACCTGTTATACATCTCAGTTATGGTCTCACCATATTGGTATACAAAAGTTTTATACATATAAGTATGTATTTGTATCTTCTTCTTTTTAACTTCATTGATGCCTTTCACAGAGTCTATAAAGTGTCTCAAATTTCCTTTTTAACATAATCTCACTCTCATGGACCTTAAAAATAATATAAATTCTTGGCCCTTACTTGATATCTTTTACAAAATAGAATTGAACTGTCTTGATAAAGAAATACATCCTTTTCTTTCTCTTTTATTTTGAACTTTCTTTTTTTTATTTACTTTTTTTTTTCTCTCTTTCTTTTTTTATATCATTCAATTTTTTTTACTCTTTTTTTTTTTAATTTTAAGAGGAAGAAAGAAGAATTACTATAAAATCACACAAGGTAATAATTCACAAATTAAGTAATTAATCAAATAACATTCTCTCATTTCCACCCTAAATTATAAAATACTCAACTCCATACTTAAAACTTCTCATTAATTTCATGAAACAACCCCTTGTAATTGTTGAAACCAAATCTCATCTTAAAGCAAACATGATCAATTTAATATTTTAAGGGACTATGTTTCATTGGCTAGCTAAATATGAGATTATATATAAAAAAAATAGGATTTTTGTAGGCTCAAAGGACTCACTAAATGGATAAAAGGGTGGATAAAGAAAGAAAAGAGAACAAATGACTAATCCTAAATTGCCTTAATCATTTTTATGCTTGTATTCGATAATGTAGTCTCAAAATGATAACAAATTAAGTTCTAGAGACTCCAACACTATTTAAGGACTCACTCAACAAAGAATTCACAAAATTAAACACATTACAAGGAAAAGAGGCTCAAACCTTTCTTTATAGTGCAAAAAAATGAATTTTAAAATTTTAAGAATTTGTAAACTTTCAAATTTTGAGATTTTTTTTTAAAGATAGTGATAATTAAATATCTATGGTAGAAAACAAGATTTGCAATTTAAGAAAGTGAATTCAAAGCATAGCTAGATATTTTAAACCAAATTAAGATGAAAATGAGGGAACTACTAAGTAAATACTGAGTCATGCACATAATAAAGCATATAAAACATTAATTTTTAATTTAATTAATTTTTTATATAAAAATAAAATAGGAATAAATAAAATTATCAAACATTACAAACTCTTCCCCACACTTAAGACACATTATCCTCAATGTGTATGATAAGTTTTTAGCAAGAAAAAACAAACAATTAACATAATAAAAAAACAAAGGAATTAGGAAACTTCTCTGGAATCTCAAGAGGTAGGTGGAGTAGACTGCGACAGAAGACGTTGCACAAAATCCCAAATTTGAATAAGGAGCTCGCCATGTTGAACCAATTATTAAGACATTTGGTTTTGCACATCTTCCAAGCGATTTTAGCATTCATGCAATATGCGAACGTCCCGAAGTAGGTGGGACAGTAGATGTTGGGTAGGTTCACCAATTGCTGGTGGAGGTTCCTATGATGGTCCTGCTTACCCTACATCAGCAAAAGCATCATCCTCAGATGGTGAGGGATTAGGGATAGTGGATGGTTGAGTGTGGATGTCAGCAAAGAAGAAGCTCAAATGGTCGAGTGTATCAGTAGATATCGGCGACTCCATAGGAACCATGCGTGCACTTGCAAAATCAACCTCTAAACTTGTAAAAAGAGTGGTTAAGAGCATGGGGAAAACAAAATTTTTGTTCGACTACAAGAGACAAACAACATCACTAATGCAGGTAATTAAAATGGAAGCTAAAGGGATACATTTAATATCACCTAAACCATGGATCATTTTATGCGCAAAGTAAATATCACTAAAGTGCACTTCATTAAGAGCACTAGCCTTGGGAAAGACATTAAATGTTAGCAATGTAATTACGAGTCTTGAACGGGCATCCAAGTTTTTAGCTAAGTACCGTGAACTGTCCCATTGGTAGCATGCAACTAAGCCTAATTGAAAAGTGGCTCTAGATAAATTAAACACTTAGGATGCGATGCTGACTGGTGATTCTATTGGGACCTAAAACAAGTAAAGGGCCAACATTTGAAACTCCTAAAGAAGACGCGAGAAAAGTGTAAGTAAGCACTACTCTCTGGCCATGAACAAAAGAATGAATCTCTAAACAATTCTCTGCCGTTTTGTTTTCAATGTTAGCGTAAAATTCACGGACTATTTGAGGGCAATATTGACCCTGAAAATCCAAGATTCATTCCCATCCTAACGTATGAAATACAGCTCGAATGCAGAGTGACGTATCAACGTCTGAAGTAATAGAATGTTCATTAATGAATTTATGTAGAATATGCTTATCGTACCAAGTCGAATGGACCACGGGAAGTAAATTGTGTATCATCAAAATTGGTAGTACGTTCGGCAGGGCGTTTCGAAGGTCGACACTGAGATATGAGATGCAATTATAGAATGACGGGGTAAACAGTTCACAATGAAAATCAACACACACAGCACAACCAAGAGGAATAACACTAACACAAAAATATTCCAACAAGATAATATCCAAATACAGTGTAGAATCACCCGCAATGAAGTAGTAGTAACAATAAAAGCACAAGTTGAGGTCCTAAGACAAAATTGGAATTGACTAATAAGTAACAAAGAATAAAGAGGAAGGACATACCAAAAACAAACTCCTAAAGTTGCTAGGTGGGTGGATCCGGGTCGGCTAGGGAAAGGATGAAGGAGCAGGCTGAGTCGACTCGAGAAGGTGATGGAGAGGTGTGATTCAGCTCGGGTATGTGATAAGGGAGGAGGTGTGAGTTGGGGAAGGATGCGGGTTATGGGAAGGAGGAAGTTAGGATGGTTTAAGTTTTTTTTTTAAAAAAGATGTATATAGCAGCAACCATGTGCGGTGATGTGCACATGGTTGCTGCTAAATCGCACGCAATATGCCTTATCTTCTTTTTCTTCTTCTTCTTTTTCATGTGTGGTCCAATGCACATGTGTGCGACATGGTCTGCATATGCTCTGGGCACATTTGTACGGTGATATGCGCACATGATGTGTGCATACAACCTCTATTGAAAATTTTTTGTCTTTTTTTTTTACAAAATAAAAACACCCAAAATAAATAAATAAATAATCACATCAATTAAAACTCCTACACAAATTACATTTTTATAATTTTGTAATAAATAAATATTTATATATATAAAATAGATGTTCTAAATAGTTTTTTTTGTCTTTTTTAATCTCTTGTGCGCACCAACGCACATGTGTGCATTGGTTGCCGCATAAGTATAGGACAAAAGGACCCAAGTGTGGTCCTAACTGTACATATGTGTGGTTTGGACCGCACAAGCACTGCCACTAATAAATTTTTAGAATTCTTTATGCGATGGCGGCATGCACATGTACGAAAGCAACCACACAAATTCTGTTTTTTAAAATATTTTTTGAAATAATTAAAATTTTAAATTAAAATAATTGTAACGGAGCTTTGAGCACTTTTACTCAAAATTGAGAAGGTCTAACTTCTTATAAACTATTTTCTCATCGAATCCACCTCCAAGATAGAGCATCAAACAATGACCGTTCACTTTAAACGTACCTTTTTTAGGATGAGTTACCTCAACTGTGCCATAAAGAAAAAATTTTTTGACGGTGAATGGTCCAAACCATCTAGATTTGAGCTTACTTGGGAATAATTTAAAGCGAGAGTTATAAAGGAGTACTTGATCTCCTTCATTGAACTGCTTAGATTGACGAATCCTCTTGTTGTGATACTTTTTGGCTCTCTCCTTATATAATTTGGAGTTCTCATATGTCATTAATCGCCATTTCTCGAGTTCATTCACTTGATGTTTTCGCTTCTCACCTGTAAGGTCAAGATTAAAATCAAGAATTTTGATAGCCCAACATGCTTTATACTTAAGCTCTATAGGCAGATGACATGCTTTTCCATAAACTAATCTACATGGTGTAGTGCCAATAGGTGTTCTATAAGCCGTTCTATAAGCCTAAAGAGCGTCATATAACTTAAGGGACCAATCTTTCCTAGATTGTGCAACTGTCTTTTTAAGAATTCGTTTGAGATCTCTATTATCTACCTTAACTTGACCACTTGTTTGAGGGTGATACGGGGTTGTGACTCTATATGTAATACCATACTTTTGAAGCACCTTTTTGAATTACACATTACAAAATGAGTACCTTTATCACTTATTATGGCTCGAGGTGCACCAAAACACGAGAATAGTTTCTTAAGGAACTTAACTACAACCTTAGCATCATTTGTGGGTAAAGCTTGTGCTTTGACCCACTTAGAAACATAATCTATAACAACTAGAATGTATTTATTTCCAAATGAAGTCGGGAAATGGCCCATGAAGTCAATACGCCAAATATCGAATATTTCACATACCAAAATATAGTTTTGAGGCATTTCATCATGGCGAGAGATATTACCTGATTGTTGGTAATTATCACATTGCTCTACATACCTTTGGGCATCCCTATAGATATTCGACTAATAAAAACCTAATTCATATACTTTTTGGGCTGTCCTATTTACATTATAATGCCCTCCAGCGGGTCCAGCATGACAATGCTCTAAGATTTTCCATCCTTTTAAAGTTGGGACACATCTTCTTACAATTTGATCTGCATAAATTTCGAACAAGTAGGGATCCTCCCAAAAGTAATTCTTCAAATTTGAAAAGCACTTTCTCTTTTGATGATGAGACATTCCATTTGGTAGAACTTCATTTGCCAAGAAATTGGCTATGTCAACAAACCACGAAACATCTAAATCACTTACCTCTTTAGTGCTGTAAAAATGCTCCTCAAGAAATTGATCATTGATCTCGGCTTCATCGAGCTTTCCTAAATTAGGATTCTTTAAATGAGATAGATGGTCAGTTGCTAGATTTTCAACACCTTTCTTATCACGGATCTCAAGATTAAATTTCTGTAACAGTAAAATCCATTGAATTAATCTAGGTTTCGCATCTGACTTAGTGAGCAAATAACATAGAATAGAGTGGTCAGTATAAATAATGACTTTGAACAATATCAAATAAGATCTAAATTTATCAAATGTGAAAACCACAGTTAGTAACTCCTTCTCCGTAGTTGTGTAATTCTCTTGGGTGTCTGTAAAAGTCTTATTAGCATAGTAGATGGGCTAAAAATGCTTGTCTTTCCACTATCCGAGAATTGCACTGACTGCAAAGTCACTTGCATCACACATTAGTTCAAAAAGAATAGTCCGATTCAGTGCTACCATGATTGGGGCATTAGTTAATTTGTTGTTAAGAATGTTAAATGCTTCTAAACATTCTTAAGTAAAAACAAATGCCACATCTTTTTCAAGCAACTTAGTTAAAGCCCTAACAATCTTAGAAAAGTCCTTAATAAACGTCTTATAAAACCTAACATGCCCTAAAAGACTCCTAATTGCCTTAATTGAAGTCGAGGGTGGCAACTTAGAAATAGTTTTAATTTTTGCTCTATCTACCTCAATCCCCCTACACAAGATTTTGTGCCCTAAAACTATACCCTATTGCACCATAAAATGACACTTTTCCCAATTTAACACAAAATTGGTCTCCTCACAACGTTTAAGCACTCTTTCTAAATTATGAAGGCATAAATCAAAAGAGTCACCAAAAATAGAAAAATCATCCCATAATATTTTCCACGAGTTCATAAAAAATTGCCATTATGCACCGTTGAAAAGTAGCGAGTGCATTACATAATCCAAAAGGCATTCGACGATAAGTAAAGGTACCATAGGGACAAGTAAATATTGTCTTTTCCTGGTCCTCCAAAGCAATATGGATTTGAAAGTAACTAGATAAACCATCTAGGAAATAATAACACATATGCCCTGATAGTCGCTCTAGCATTTGATCTATGAAAGGTAAAAGGAAGTGATCTTTCCTTGTGGCATCATTCAACTTTCAGTAGTCAATGCATACTCTCTACCCGGTGATAGTTCTTATAGGAATCAAGTCATTCTTCTCATTTGGAACAACTGTCACTCCTCCATTCTTTGGTACTACCTACACAGGGCTTACCCACAAACTGTTAGAAATAGGGTAAATGACTCCTGCATCAAGTAATTTAATCACCTCAGCTTTTATAACTTCTTTCATGTTAGGATTTAGTCTCCTTTTATGGTTGCACAACTAGTTTAAGTCATCCTCCATGAGAATCTTGTGTGTACAGTAAGATAGACTAATTCCTCTTATGTCTAAAATCTTATAAGCAATTGCCCTGTTGTGTTCTTTATGTACAGTTAAAAGTTTCTACTTTTGCTTCTCTTTTAGATCAGATGCTATAATCACTTGGAGCCTTAAATCTTTTCCCAAAAATGCATACTCCAAATGCGCAGGCAATTCTTCAACTCTAACATAGGTGGGTCTTCAATGGATGGTTTTAATTTGTGTTCCTCATTCCTATCAATCCCCTCAAAAGCTTTCTCCCTTATTATTAGTTCATTAGCCTTTATATAGGCTGCTTGCTCACTTTTTATGCCTTCCTCTTTGCTTGTCTCTTTACCTTGAACAAGACAATGCTCTAAAGGATCTTGAGAGGTAATTATATATATATAATTAGAAATAACACAATCCATATAATAAATGAAATAATAAGTGTCATCTTGATCAAGTGAGTGTTTAAAAGCATCAAAAATTTTAAAGGTCACTTCTTCATCTCCAACCCTTAAAGCTAATTTACCCACACTAATATCAATTAAAGCTTTGCCTGTAGCCAAAAATGGTCGACCTAAAATTAATGGAACCTCAACATCGACATCCATATTAAGTATGACAAAATCAGTGGGAAAGATGAATTTGTCTACCTTCACCAACACATCCTCAATGATACCTCTAGGGTATTTAATTAATCTATCAGCTAATTGAATACTTATTCTAGTTGGTTTAGGCTCTCCTAATCCTAATTTAGCAAATAATTTATAAGGCATCAGGTTTATGCTTGCCCCTAGATCAGCTAAAGCCCTATCAATTGTCAAATCACCAATAAGACAGGGGATAGTAAAACTCCCTGGATCCTTGAGCTTTCGAGGTAGCCTATTTTACAAGATAACGAGCATTCCTTACTAAGGATCACTGTAGATAACTCCTCAAGTCTTTTCTTATTGGTTAGGAGTTCTTTCAAAAATTTTGCACACTTGGGCATCTGCGAAAGAGCTTCAATAAACGGTAAGTTAATTTGGAGTTGCTTAAAGAGTTCCAAAAACTTACCATAATGTTCATCTAAGTGATCTTTCTTAAGTCTCACAAGATATGAAATGGTAGGTTTGAATTCCTTAACCGGCTTAGGATGTGCATCACCTTAGTCTTGGGTCTCTGCTACACTCTTCTCCTCGACTTGAGCTTTAAGTCCAGCTTGTAATTCTTTTCTGCTCCTAAGGGTGATCTCCTTTATATGTTCCTTAGGATTTGTCTCTGTATTACTAGGCAAACTACCTTGTGGCCTTTCTGAAATCATTTTAGCAAGTTGTCCAATTTGATTTTCTAAATTGTGGATGAAAGCTCCTTAAGTTCTCAACATTATTTCATGATTCTTTAAAGTGGAATCTTGAGCTTGGAGTCGAGCATCGAAAGCTTAGATGAATTTGGTCATTAGCTCTTCCAAATTTGATTTCTTCTCTTGGGGTGGTTGTTGTTATTATTGATAACCTGGTGGACGATTATTCATTTGTTTCCCTTGGTTCCCCTATGAGAAATTTGAGTGGTTTCTCTATCTTGGATTATAGGTGTTACTATAGGGGTTATTTTGTGATCTTGGAATGTTCCCCATATAGTCCACTCATTCTTGTTGTATTCCAAGCATGTTAAGGTAATCTTGGCTTTTATGTCCCATTCCACACGAGTCACATTGCAACACTTGACCCATTGGCGGTGCTAAAACCAATCCATCAATCTTCCTATTTAAAGCTTTAACTTGACTTGCTAAAGCAGTGACTGAATCTAGATTATACATACCAATAGGTTTGTTACTCTTTGAATTTGTTTGCCACTGATATCCGTTCATTGCCATCTCCTCAATCAATGTTTGAGCACCATCTGGTGTCTTATTGTTGAAAGAACCTTCTGCCGTTGCATCTATCATTTGACGAGTCATGTGATTCAATCCACAATAAAATGTCTGAATCTAAACCCAAGTATCCAACCTAGGGGTGAGCAAAAATTGAACCGAGCTGATTCAGTTCGGTTCGATTTGATCTTTTAATAAAATCGATTTGTTCAGTTATAATTTTAATTCGATTTTCGATTTTCAGTTCGGTTTTTTAGATAGAAAACCAAGAAAATCGAAAAAATCGAATTAACCGAAGTAATAAATAAATCAAACCAATTTGAATCGAACCATATTTAAAATAGATGTAATTTAATTAAAAAATAAAACTAAACCAAATTTTTATAAGATTGATTCGGTTCAGTTTATAGACACATAAATTTTGGTTTAATCGGTTTGATTAATTCGATTTTTAAAAAATTTCGATTCGGTTATAAATATAAAAAATTCAGTTTATTAAAATTTGATAAAAAACTGAACCAAACCAACCGAATCGACCAAATGCTCACCCCTAATCCAACCCATGTTGTAGGCACTTCTTTAACAAATCCTTGAAGCGTTCCCATGTCTCATAAAGTGACTCAGAATCCGATTGAATGAACGATGAGATATCATTCTTTAATTTTACTGACTTCACAGGTGGAAAATACTTCAATGTGAACTTCTCTGTCATCTGGTTCCATGTAGTAATAGAACCCTTAGGAAGTGAGTTCAACCACCCTTTGGCCTTTCCCTTAATGAAAATGGGAATAACCTTAAACGAATGACATCATCCCTAGCTCCATTGATCTTGAAAGTGTCGCATATTTCTAAGAATTCAGCTAGATGGGAATTTGGATCCTCATCTGACAAACCATCAAACTGTATTGACTGCTACACTATTTGAATGATATTAGGCTTTATTTCAAAATTATTGGTTGCAACAGCAGGTCTCACTATGCTTGTTCCAGCATCCATCACAGTGGGTTTGACATAGTCAAACATAGTCATTTAGCGATCTGCCATGATTACTGTCTCTTGAGTATGATAAATCTTTTCTTGACGCTTTTCTCTTAAATTTTGATGAAAAGTTCTCTCCATTTCATGATCTTCAGGTTTTAGCTCAGTTATGTTGCTTCGAGTCATAAACTGCTAAAGCCTCTTAAAAGACTAGAAACCACAACAAAACTAAAACAAGAAGGGTAAAATAGGATGAAAAGAAAAATAAGAAAAAAATTACAAAAGAAAAAAAATTGGCTAAATTAATAGATATGAAGTGTTCCTAATATTTTAATCACCTATAACAGCGCCAAAAACTTGATACGATCCGTGGCTAATACTTGTAGATCGAATAGGCAAGTGCACCTATTGAGTATAGTATAACATAAGAGTATCGAGGTCGATCCCTTAAGGGCTAAAAGTACTAGTATTAGTTCTTTCTTTATTATTTAACCAGTAATTTTAAGTGAATTAATTAACTAATGAAATAAAATAATTCAACAAACTAAAATAATGAAAATATAAACTAGAGAGTGAAAAAAGGTGATTAATTTGACAAATAACACTCAGGCATTGAATCCCCATAAGACTTATTAAGAAATTGATTTTTCGACAATACAATCTAATTCAATGTTTATGGAACCATGGAAATTCCTTTACTATATTAAAGTCTTTCTTAAGATCATTAACATCTAATTCTAAGTTGATTAATTTGAATCTCTTCCTAATTAAAACCCCTAAAATTGCATTATAACTCCTTGAATTTCACTATTAGGTTTGACCCTAATCCGGAAGATTTATGTTATCCTATCTTTAGGGGTACATGCAACTCCTTTCAATTGTGCTAGATCTATTCAATAATTTGATTTCTCAATCTAAGTTTCAAGAATTAAAACAAGAATTAATATTTCAGATATATCAATTCAAGGTAATAAAGAGCAAACACAATTGAATTCCATAAAATAATGAAAAAATTGTATTATCTAAAAAATCACAATTCAAAACTCATCTTAGGGTTTATCATACCCAAGTGCCTAATTAATTTGGTTCATAATTGAATTACTAACCAACATCAAAATAAAGAGAAAATAAAATAGAAAAGTGTTCATGAAATCCTTGTATTCTTCTCTTCAAACTTAATAGTTCATTAATAATCCTTCTCTCATGGATGGGTTCTTCTTTAGAAACAAAGCAAAAACTCCCTAAAATAATAATTCTCATTCCTCTCTTCAAACTTCCCTTATTTATAGTCTCCTATTCTCCTTTAAAATAGAAAAAATAGCATCCTCCACTAATTAGAAATTATAACACACCAAACTTCCTCTCTTGTGAATAGGAGCAGGTGAAGTTTCCTCTCTTGCTTTGGACTCTCGGGTTCTTCCTAAATTGAATGGAAATTGGATTCAAACTTTGTCTGAAAAATATCAAAACTGGTCCTTAAATAGTATGAATTTCTATTTGGTCCTTGAACTTCTGAAATTGCATAATTCCATTTAGAAACTCTAATAATTCATCAATAAGCTCCAATTTTCAGGATTTTCTATAAAATTGCAAAAGGCAAACCAAAAGTGAGACATTATCTAGTATTTTTTTTTTCAAACTAGACTTAATTAATAATAAAATTAGCCCTAAAAAAATACTAAAAATAAAGAACTATCAGTACCCTTCAAGTGCGTTTTAGTCATGTCTTAACTATAATAGGGTCTATAGTTCCATTAAAATCAATTGCTCCTTGTTTCCTTAGTTTGTCATATCTTCTTTCTCTAAGATTAACTAGACCCTGATCCTCCTTTACTCGAGGTCAAGGTTAGGTTGGAGCTAGAGGAGCATTTATAAATGGTGGTGCGTATGAATGTGCAAGTGATCCCACCTCTTCTATAAGTGGATCCACTTGAGGTTGATATGAAGCCTTAACTGATTGTAGGTTGGCATCCTTATCTCTTACTAACTTATTAAATCTAGGTAGCATAATGTATGTACATCTTATATGTGTCGATGTGTTTATGTAGTGTCCCTTTTAGGAACCTATCCTCACCTTCATACCAAAAAATGTCACACCCTATCCTGTAAAATTATATTCATAATAAATGCATATCATATACGACTCTAGATCATTTATAAGCTAAACATTACCAGTTGATTCCCATAATCCATAATTGTAAAACATCAAAATGGCATTGAAAATAAAGTTGTCTTAATACTTATTATATTTTTCATACATATGTGACATAACCACTCACAATCATTCCAAAAACATTTAAACATTTTCATATGATATCTATAAGGAAAACTGACACTATTTCATAATATATATTTTAGACCTCAACTTACCATAAGCTTTTTTCCAAAACTATAACTACGTGTTCATATGTGTACAAAAAAAAAAAAAAAAAAGAGAATTCTAAGAGGAATTATCATCGACCTACGATCCATTTACACAACTATAAGGTTGTAGCTTTTGATCGATAACTTAAAGGATTTATAAAAATTGAAACGATTTGGTAAGTCGAAACTCAATAAACATAATTTGATATGAAATAGTAAAACATAGAAAGTAAGCACATAATTTACACAGGCAAACTCAATGATGTTAGGGTTTATGATAAACATGTGTCCATTTACTTTGTGTTATGTTGTGACTAATTCAAATAATCTCACCTCGAAAATTCCATAAACAAAACAGTCACGAAGGACTTTGAGAATGCTAACCAGTGAATAATAAATAGAGATCTTAAGGATCATATGTATAAAACATGTCAAGGACACATTGATAGAAATAGTTAGAACATTAAATCAAAATTGAATTTCCAAGTTATCTATATGGTTGCTGCTATTTTATTTAGCCAATGCATTACTTTAAATTTTGGTCCATTAACATCAAGTTCACTTCACATTTCCATTCGGAAAACATTTCTATGTGTTGGACTAGGATGGTTAATCCTAAGTCTAGAACCTCTTTTGATCTTGACAAAGAAGATTGATTATCACTAATATTTCAAATAAGTGTTGATTTTGCAGAAATAAATAAATCTCTCAAGAAGAAATGAAAGGAGTTGATAAACTCCAAAGTGACATGTAAATCGCGACCGCAATTTAGGATTTGCGACTGCAACTCATATTAAGACATGTTGAAATTCAAGCAGACAAAATCGCAGAGCCATTCTCGGCCGCGACCTATGGAAAAGAAGAAGCCCAAAATGTGACAGACGAATTCGCGGTGAATGTCACGCCCTAGTTGCGACCGCGAATTTCAAAGTGACTCAAGAAGGGAGCAAGTCCACAACCACAGCTTAACAAGTGTCCCAGAAGACTGTTGGAAATCAAATTTCGTGGACGCATCTTATTAGTAGCGACTGCGAATCCTAAAGAAGAAAAATGACCACTTTGACAGACGAATTTGGGTCCATTGTCGCGTCCTGTATATGAAAACTCGCGACCGTGACTTCTGAAAATAGGTACAAGACAACAACTATATTTTCCTGATGAACTAATCAGAAGCTGCCACGTGGAGTAGCCGTTAGACACAAACGGGATTTCCCTTGAGGAATTTGGATTTCGCGACTGCGATTTCATCATGAAAAGCATTTAATGCAGAATCTGCCTAGCATGTCTCAAAGATTTGATGAGCTATGATCTGCAACATCTCTTCGGTGAAGTTTGGGTATAAATACACCACCAAACAACCATGAATAAGGTTGTTAAGGAATTTATTACAAGTGATTAAAGCTTGCAATCTTTGCTACTCATTTTCTTCAATTTCTTTATGAAATTGTAATTGTTAGGTGTGAGCATTAAACACCAAGTTGTAAGGTTATAGTGTTAGCCTATAAAAACACTTCAAGAAAGGTTTAAGTTTGAGCCTAGTGAAACACTTGAGTGAGGTTGTATGTTAGCCTAAAAACACATTGTTGTAAGGTTATGTGTGAGCCATCAAAACATAAGTTGTACAAGTTGGGGGTGAGCTTGAAAACATCTTCAGATAGTGAAATACCCAATTCATTAATTATGGAATGGACATAGGGTCAATTATACCCGAACCATTATAAATCGGTTGTCTCCATTCTACTCTTTCTTCTTTCCCTTTTCTTTATTGTTGAAATTTTTATACACCAATTCAACCCCCCTTCTTGGTGCCTAGGGACAACAAGTGGTATCAGAACAAGGTTTTCACAAATCAAAGCTTCATTAGGTGAAACAAGATGATGACACAAGAAGTAAACCACTCACAACTAAGGCCATATTTTGATAAAAAATCGACTATACTAATTGGAAGTATAGGATGGAGATCTATCTTGACACAGATGTGGTGGACCTTTGGGATGTGGTAATTAAGGAATGTAAGCCTCCTACAAGAGTTGTGGATGGCAATAAAGAATTAATCCCAAGGGATGAATGGGTTGAAGCTCATCGAAAGTCAAATGGCAAGAATAAGAGGGCAATAACCATTCTCCTAAGCTCACTTTCGAAAGAAGAGATTGAGAGAGTGCAACATTGTCAAACCGCACATGACATATGGAAGACTCTAGAGAACTATCATAAAGGCACAACCTTAGTCAAGTCAAGCCGTTTGGAGATGTATGTCACTGAATGAGAACTCTTCATGATTAAGGACAATGAAAACATCATTGAAATGACCAATCGCCTCTTGTCCATCGTTACCAATATGAAGAAGTTTGGAAGAACACTTACCAATTATGAGGTAAACACTAAAATCCTTAAAACTCTTCCTCTTGACAAATTTGGGGCTAGGGTGTGCAACATTCAAGAGTCCAATCCAGAGATTGAAAAGGTCCTAACCGATGTGCTCATTGGCAAGCTCTTGACTCATGAGTTGGTCATTCAAAAAATGAGCAAATGAAGAAGCTAAGGGGCCAAGGTGAAAAACTAGAAAAAAGAACCATGGGTCTTAAAGCTTCAATGAGGGAGAAAGAAGTTGACACATCCTCAAGTGAAGAGGATAGTGACAAAAAAGGAGAAGAGCTAGCCATGCTCATAAGGAGAACTAAGGAGTTGATAAGGAGGAGAAAAGAGAGAAGAGTTTTCAAGAAATCAACCCAAAATCTAAAAAGAGAACAAATGATGTCACATGCTATGAATGTGGCAAACAAGGGCACATGAAGCATGAATGTCCTAAGTTAAAGAAGAAGAAAAAATGGGACAAAGAAAAGAAGAAAAGCTTCTGCTTCACTTGGGATGATGACTCAAGTGAAGAAGAGGACGAAGGAGAGGTGGCCAACATATGCTTCATGGCACTCAAGTGAAGAAGAGGACGAAGGAGAGGTGGCCAATATATGCTTCATGGTACTAGGGGACTCTTCACAAGAGATAAGTACATCCTCCCACTCTAATTCTGATTATGAGGTAGATGATATAGATGAAGAGCTATTAAAATCTCTAACTATGAAGTGTGACAAGTATAAGTCACAAGTTAAAACCTATAGGAAGAAATGCTCCAAACTAGAAGATGAGTACAAGTCTCTAAATGAGCTTGTAAATGAATTGAGGGCTTCTAATGAAGAACTTAAGAAATCTGTTGAAAATTTATCTACATCATCTTCTTCCTTAGCCT
>CATIWR010317104.1:0-29554 GCA_949677035.1 Omphalea diandra | reverse complement strand
AACCATTGGTAAGAATGGTTGTTCATTAATTGATAATGTTTTATTAGTTAGTGGCTTACAACATAATTTGTTGAGTGTAAGTCAATTGTGTGACAAAGGTAATAAAGTCACCTTTGATCCTAGGGAATGCTGAGTCACCACTTTAGTGGATGATAAAGTTATTTTCAAGGGTGAAAGGAAAGACAATACCTACTTAATTGACTTAGACAATTTGGCTAACTAATCTTTTAAGTGTCTTATGTCTTTGAGCAATGAAACTTGGTTATGGTATAGAAGGCTTGGACATGTAAGCATGGATCTTCTTCAAAGCCTATCTAAAGGAAAGTTGGTGGAAGGCCTTCCCAAGCTAAATTTCACTAAAGACAAGACATGTAGTCCTTACCAAATAGGAAAGCAACATCAAGCCTCCCATAAAGTAAAAAATGTTGTATGTTCTTCTAGACCTCTTCAACTAGTTCATATGGACTTGATAGGACCTACTAGGAGTGCTAGTTTAGGTGAAAAATATTATACACTAGTCCTACTTGATGACTACTCTAGGTTTACTTGGGTGTCCTTTTTGGCTCATAAGAGTGATACTTTTGATGCTTTCAAGAGTTTTGCAAAAAGAGTTCAAAATGGAAAATGTTACTTCATTTCTTCCATTAGAAGTGACCATGGAAAGGAATTTCAAAATGAGTCTTTTGAAACTTATTATTCGAAGAATGAAGTTTTTCATAATTTTTCAACTGTTAGAACACTACATCAAAATGGTGTTGTTGAGAGAAAAAATAGAACACTAGTAGAAATGGCTAGAACCATGCTCAATGAGTATTCTTTGCCAAATTACTTTTGGGCCGAAGCTATTAATAGTTCGTGTTACATTGCAAATAGAGCTTTTAAAAGGCCCATTCTTAATAAAACTTCTTATGGGCTATGGAATGGTAGAAAACCCAAGATTTTATACCTAAGAGTATTTAGATGTAAGTGTTATATTTTAAATACCAAGGATCTTCTTGGGAAATTTGACTCTAAGACCAATGAAGGAATATTCTTAGGCTATTCCACCTCTAGCAAGGCATATAGATTCTTTAACAAGAATTCAATGTTAGTTGAAGAGTCTATGAATGTTGTCTTTGATGAATCTAGTAAACTTGATCTTGGGAAATATGTTTTTGTTGATGACCTTGTAGGTGATTTTGAAAAGCTAGAATTGGAAGACACCACAAGAAGAAAGGATAAACGCAAGAAAGGAGGTGAATCATTAAAAGAAGATGAGGAGCCACAACATCAACAAATAGATAAGCTAAGCCAAGATCTACCCAAAGATTGGAGATTTTCCAAATATCACCCCAAGGACTTGATCATTAGTGATACCTCCAAGGGTGTAAGTACTATATCACAACTTCATTCTTTTGATAATAATCTTGCCTTTGTTTCTCAACTTGAGCCAAAGTCAATTGATGAGGCTCTTAGTGGTGAGAGTTGGGTGCTTGCTATGCATGAGAAACTCAATCAATTTAAGAGAAACAAGGTATGGAAACTTGTCACTAGGCCTAAAGAACACTCCATTGTAGGTTGCAAAAGGGTATTTAGGAATAAATTAAATGAACAAGGTCTTATCATAAGGAATAAAGCTAGATTGGTTGCTAAGGGATACAACCAAGAGGAAGACATAGATTATAATGAGACATTTGCCCTCGTTGCAAGATTAGAGTCCATTGGAATACTTTTAGCTTTTGCATGCCACATGAATTTTAAGTTTTTTCAAATGGATGTTAAAAGTGCATTTTTGAATGGAATTATTGAGGAGGAAGTCTATGTTGAACAACCTCCTGGTTTTGAGTGACATTTTTTTCTAAATCATGTTTTTAAATTGAACAAAGCCTTATGTGGATTGAAACAAGCTCCAAGAGCTTGGTATGAAAGGCTTAGTTCATTTCTCTTGAAAAATGTTTTGAAAAAGGAAAGGTGGACACCACACTATTTGTTAAAAAACACAAGTATGATACACTAATTGTACAAATCTATGTTGATGATATCATTTTTGGTGCTACTAATGAGTCTCTTTGTGAGGATTTTACTAATTGTATGACTATGAAATTTGAAATGAGCATGATGGGGAAGCTCAAGTTCTTTCTTAATCTACATGTTAAGCAAACCAAAGAAGGGATCTTCATCAAACAACCTAAGTATACAAGGGAAATACTTAAGAAGTTTGGCATGGATGGTTGCAAAGTAGCCAAAACCCCCATTAGTGGTACCATCAAGCTAGACAAAGATGAATCGGGTAAGATGGTAGATGAAAAGAGATATCGAGATATGATTGGATCTCTTCTTTATCTTATTACTTCTAGGTCGAATATCATGTTTAATGTATTTATGTGTGCTAGGTTTTAATCCTCTCCTAGAGAGTCTCATTTAAATGCTGCTAAGAGAATTTTTAAGTTTTTGCATGGCATAATTCACTTAGGATTATGGTATCCTAGGGATTCATCTTTTAGTCTCATAGGATATTCGGATGTGAACTATACGGGTAGTTTATTAGATAGAAAAAGCACTTCCAAGACTTGCCAATTTATAGGAGAATGCCTAGTGTCTTAGTTTAGCAAAAAATAAGTGTCGGTTGCCTTATCCACCGCGAAAGCCAAGTATGTTGGAGCTGGTTGTTGTTGCACCCAAGTTCTTTGGATGAAACAATAATTGAAGGATTTGGGGAAAGTGATTGATCACATTCCTATTAAATGTGATAACACTAGTGCTATTAATCTATCTAAGAAACCCATCTAACACTTTAGGAGCAAACACATAAATATTAGACACAATTTTCTTAGAGATCATATGCAAAAGGGTGATGTTGTGTTAGAATTTATTGACACAAATCATCAACTTGTAAATATTTTCACTAAAACTCTCAATGAAGAAAGATTGAACTTCATTAAAAGAGAATTGGGAATGCTTGATGGAAGCTCCCTAAAGTGAAAATTTTGATCTTATGTATGATTGTTATGTGTGTTGTTTTTTAATTATGTGTCTTGTGTTTTCTGTGTAAAATATTCCATGTGGATCACAATTTTGATTCTTTCAAATCTTATTTTTTCGTTCTTATCCTTACTGACTCATAATTCGCAGTTGTTATTTTATCTTCACGGATGCAAATTATAAGTCCTAGTCACCTGGCTGTTAAACATTAAATCGCGGTCACGAGAATCAAGCTCCATAGCGAATTTTGGTCAAGAATTCAAATTTTTGACTGTTGAAGCGCATATTCCTGAGGAAAATTTATCCGTTACTCATAATTTTAGGAATTTGTGGTCGCGACTACTGCATTCATGAATGTGAATTAGGGTAATCGCTTAGACATTTAAGTGATTTGATGGCCAACCATTTCTATCTCTTCATCAATGCATTTCTAGCCGTTTACAGAGACTTCAAATGGCTATAAATACCACCCTTCAATAGTAAGATCCTCACTTCTTTGCCAACATCAATTTCTCTCTCTCAAAACTCTTTAAAATCACAAATCCTCTTCATCTTTTGCAATGGATCCTAAGAAGATTTCAAGGGCAGATAAAGGCAAGGTTGTGGCTTAGCCCTTTGCACCCCTTGCACTCTACCTAATGAAAGACATCACCAAGGAAGAGAAAGAGAGGTACAAAGCAAATTCTTCCAAGATCATCCTCCCTAACAAGATACCTTCTACCTTTTTCTTAGAGACCTTAGGCATCAACGCAGAGAATCGTGCTTTCCTATCCAACTCGGGCTCAAATGAGTTCATCTTTTGAGATGAAACTGCTTATAAAGAAATTGTGAGGGAATTCATGTGCACAGTCTAATTGAGTTGCAAAGCCGATTCTCGAGTGGGGCAATACGGGTTAGTATTATGGGCTTTTGGCGATCCTTTTTATATTACTTTTGACCAATTTTCCTCTCTCTTCAATCTTCAAATTAGAGAAAACATTCCCTTCATAATCTCTGCACTTGATGTTATTTACTCTGAATTTTGGTCAGAAATTTCCATTGAAACCAAACACAACCCGAGATCCTCTATAGCCAAACACATTAAAACCCTAACTTTTTGGATACTCCATCATATCATCACCTTTTCTGTAAATGCTAGAGGTGATGGTAATGAGAAGGTATCACAAAAAGACTTAGCATTTCTTTTCTGCCTTGTAAAAAGATAAGCCTATTGAAACCGGACGGTATCTTACAGATCAATTGATCCACATAAGTATCAAACCTAAAAGCCAATTCCTTTTACCTTCACATATTACTGCCATATATCGCTTTGTAGGGGCACTTGATGAGGAAAATGAAAAATTCCTCACCAAGAAGCTCATTCCTTCATTAAACTTCCTTGATCTCACCTATCTCATCAATGCCAAAGCCGGGCACCTATGCCTATACCCTAGGTAGCATTGGGGCTAAGAAAATTGAGACTTCACAAGCTTCCAAATGGAAGAGACTAGTTATTGAAGAAGGAGCTCCATCGATTCCTCTTCAAACAAAGCCTAATGGCTAAACTCTCCTTTGCAACCATCAACAACAAGCTTGATAAGTTGATGAGGATGATGAAATAGAGATTTTTGTTCCTCTCTCATCTTCATAGTGATATGATCGATTTGGAAGAGAAGTTAAAAGTCCCTCCTTGCCATCTTTCGGACTTCATAGAGTTTGATGATACTCAAAAAGAAGAAGGCAATGATGAAGTTAAGGATGGAGATGAGGCTGAAGGTGAAGATCAGGGTGAAGATGAAGACTTTTCTGATGGTGATTCTCCTACTTTATACTTTAGGATCTCTTTTGTATTTTTTCTTTTTTTGCACAAAATGTGATCCCACACAACTTGTTTCTAAGTTTATATTTATAAAAGTTGATTCTTTGCTGAAATTTTGTGTTATGTGCTTGTTTTACTTCATTTGTTTATGCATTTGCTCCCTATATTTACTTGCTTACTTATGCAATTGATCTTTTTCCCTTCTACCCTCTTTTTGATCTTGCCAAAAGGGGAGAGATGGAATCTAGAATGAATCAAAGGGGGAAAGAAAAATAATAGCATTAATTGAGGGGGAGTATAGGAGCATAAGGACATAGAAGCATAAAAGCATCATACCTAGAATTTTGGTCTTAAAGTCATACTTAGAAAAATTTTCTAAAATTTCTAAGTATACATTTGAACAATTTATCACTTTAACTTCACATTTCTGTATTATTTTCCCTTAAGATCAATCTAAGTTATCAAAATAAAAAAAGGGAGATTGTTGGACTAGGTTGGTTAACCCTAAGTCTTAAAACTCTTTTGATCTTGACAAAGGAGATATATCATAACTAATGTTTTCATTAAGTGTTGTTTTGCATAATTAAGTCATATTTTCAATTGAAAGTTGGAAGGATTGCACAATCTTTAAGAAGGCAAAGTTCATCCAAATTCGTGGTTAATGTCTATAATTCGCGATCGCAACTTAGTTCAAAGACAGGGTGAAACTCAGCTGGACGGATTCATAGGCATCATCGCTACCGCGACTCCTCCAAAGATGGGAGTGTCAAAGTTATAGACCAATTCACAGATTATGTCACGCTTCAGTCGCGATGGAGACTTTCAAAGTGATTGAAGAGGGAACCAAGCTATAATTAGTGCATGCCAAGTGTCCCAGGAATCCGTTGGAGAACAAAATTTGTAAGAGCAACATTGTGGGTAGCGACCGCGATTCATGAAGATGAAAATCTCCTTTAAATAGAAGAAGTCGCATCTCAGTTGTGGCCTACACAAGGATGGATCACAACCTTGACTTTTGTGGGCAGTTAGAATGCAATGACTGTATTTTCTGATGGACCAATGAAGAGCTACCACGTGGACTAGCTGTTAGACACAAATGAGGTTTTTCGCCCTAATTTTTTGCTCCCGTATGGAAATTGGATTTCGCAGCCATGAATGTCTAGTAGCGATTGTGACTCCTGCCTGACATGCAATTAATGTAGGATTTACCTAGCATGTCTTAGAGATTTATTGAGCTTTAAAGTCTATGTCTCTTTGGTGGGTATAAGATATAAATACTCCACCAAACAGTGATAAATTAGATAGATAGAGAATTCATTACTTGTGTTAAAGCTCTCAAACTTTTGCTACTCAAGTTCTTCTCTTCTTTATGAGATTGTAATTGTTGGGTGTGAACATTAAAAAGTAATTGTAAGAAAGGTTTTAGTGTAAGCCTATGAAAACACTTAAGAGAGATTTTAGTGTGATCCTTAGAAAACACTTGTAAGAGAGGTTATTGTGTGAGCCTTGAAAACACAAAGCGTAAAGGTTATTGTGCGAGCCTTGAAAACACAAAGTGTAAAAGTTAGCTTGGAAATGCCATTCTGAGTTAGTGAAACACCCAATTTCAGAGAATTATGGAGTGGATGTAGGGTTGGTTATACCTAAACAACTATAAATCCTTGTGTCTCCTTTCTACTCCCTCTTTATCCCTTACTTTAAATTTTTATTTGAACACCAATTCAACCTCCCTTCTTGGTGCCTAGGGCGGATAATCTTCTTCATTATCTTATTCTTCTTCATCATGGCCTTGGGCTTATGCTTCTGCTTCATTACGTAGTGCTTAGGGTGCCTCTTCCTTTACTTCATCATTAGAAAAGGTAAAATCTGAAAGGTGATATGGCTCAAGCCCAAACTTATCTTGCATCTCTACTATATCTCTATAGAGATGTTGAAGAAAGCTAAGCCTCTTATAGACTTTCTTCAACAATCTTAAGACTTTGCAAAGAGAAGAAGAAGGTTTTAAAGGCGATTTGAAAGAAGATTTTGCTTTTGGTCTCACCTTAGAGTCTTGTAGTGGTTCCTCTTGTGATGCATCTCTTTAAGGTTCTTTAAGCACCAACCTCTTCCTCTTGGAGGCTTGAGACATGTTTAGTTGTCTAACTCTTTGAGCTCCTAACAACTATTGATGTGTGTTTGGTTTGATTGCCTTGGCATTAAGGATAGGATATGTTAAGAAAATTAGTATAAGGAAGATACGTGAGTGGTAGGTTATGCTTCAATTTTTAGAGTCTAAGCTCCCACATGCCTATAAATGGCAGTAACATGAGATGGGAGGAGAAGTCTATGCTTCAGTTCATTTGTTCCAATTGTTTGATGAAGTAGTGGCCTATTTGGATAGGCTTGTTTAGGAGGAGGCAATAGAGGAAGGATAAGTCTTTTTGAGAGACTTTTTCATTACCATCACCCCTTGCATTAATGGAGAAGGTGATGATGCAATGAAAAAGCCAAATAGGTAGGGTTTTGATTTTTTGGCTATAAATTTCTTAGGGTCATGGTGTTTTTCACTAGAGATTTCACTTTAGAATTTCAAAAGGATAAAGTTCATGGAAGGGAAGCTAATAGAAGTGTCCTTTTTATTTTGAAAATTGAAGAGGGAGCATAATTGGGGGTAGGTGATGGAAAACTCTTTGCCAAAGCATCTAAAATCCAAACCCAACATCCCTGTTTGAGAGGAGGCATCTTTGCTCACTTGCATTGTACTCATGAAGTCCCGCACAATGTCTTTATACCTTGGTTCTTCAAAATAGATGAATCGAATCCACCTTAAGTTGTTGAGGTAGCCCTTAATTTCTTCTTCTAGGTTGAGAATAATTATAAGAAATTCATAAGGGATCTTATTGGGTTGGATCACCTTCTTTTTGTTGGCTTTAGATCTTTCCTTTTCCTCTCTCTTAACCCCTTTCATCTTGTGTAGAGGTAGGGAGGTTCTAGGAGGAGGGGATTTAGATTGGCTATGCACTTTCCTTTATCTGCATTTGTGAATTTCTTGGGTGCCATTGGAAAAAGAAGAGGAAGAGGTAAAGTGAAATGAAAGGTTTATAAGAAAGAGAAGGATTGGAAAGAAAGATGATGCAAAAAGTGAAGAAGGAAGAAGTTTATGGGGTTTAAATAGATAAAAATAAAGTGAAAATGGAAGAAAAATGGTTAAAATGGTAGTAAATAGGGGTTGTTGCACTATTTGGAGATCCAATGGTTAATGTCTTATGGGTGTTTCATAAGTCACATTTGCGAACCATGTTTCATGATTGCGAACTTCTAAAATTGTTAGTAACAGATAAAAAAAATCTTAGAAAGATGTGAAGCTAAACGATTTGAAAATTTGAAATTTGAATTGTTGCAATTGCAACTAAGGGTTGGAAGCAAGATTTATATAAAATTCAAAATTTAAAAAGGGTTGAATGTAATGGCCACAACTCACAGTCCTAATCGCAAATTAGAAACTAGTTTTAAAAAATAGCTCAAAATGGAATCTTAAACATATAGCCCAATACTAGTATGATCAAGTTAATATTTTGATGATCAACTATTGTAATTGAACACAAGAAAGCTCAGGTACACAGTGAATTGACTCATGTAACATATCAACCACAACAATTTAATTACATATATACTAAGCGTTATCAACAATCCATTAATCACTATCAATCAACATCTCATGCATAAAAAAAAGATCAAAATTTCACCCTAGAGAGCTTCTATCAAGCATCTCAAGTTCCTTCTTGATGAAGTTCATCCTTTCTTCATTAAGAAGTTTAGTGAAAATGTCCATATGTTGGTTGCTGATGTCAATAAATTATAACACCACATTATCATTTTGCACATGATCTCTAAGAAAGTGATATCTAATGTTAATATGCTTACTTCTTGAGTGTTGGATGAGATTCTTTAAAAGATTTATTGCATTTGTTTTGTCACATTTGATGGAAATTCGATCAATAACTTTGCATAATTTTTAAATAATTGTTTCATCCAACGAACTTGGGTGCAATAATAACCTACTGCCACATATTCTGCTTCGACGGTGGATAAGGCAACCATAACCTACTTCTTGCTAAATCAAGAAACTAAGCATTCACTAATAAATTGGTAAGTTTTGAAAGTGCTCTTTTATCCATGATACTACCAGCATAATCCACATCTGAATATCCAAAAGACTAAATGATGAATTTCTATTATACCAAAGTCCTAGTTGCAATGTACCATGCAAATATTTTAAAATTCTCTTAACCACATGCAAATGAGATTCCTTAGGACAAGATTGTAATCTGGCACATAAGCAAACACTAAATATAGTATCAGGTCTAAAGGTGGTAAGGTAAAGAAGAGAGCCAATCATACCGTTATACTTATTTTCATTAATAGGCTTATAAGATTCATCTTTATGTAACTTTATTGATGCACTTATTGGAGTCTTGGCTACTTTGCATCCATCCATGCCAAACCTCTTGAGTAATTCCTTTGTGTATTTAACTTGGTTGATGAAGATGCCTTCATTGGTTTGCTTGATTTAAAGACTTATGAAGAACTTGAGCTCACCCATCATGCTCATTTCAAATTCTCAAGTCATACACTTAGCAAACTCTTCACAAAGATATTCATTGGTAGCACCAAATATAATATCATCAATATAAATTTGCATAATGAGTGTAACCTTATGATGATTTTTCATAAACAAAAATTATGTCAACCTTTCCTTTTTCAAAAAAAAAAAAAGCCTTTCCTACCAAGTTATTGGAGCTTTTTTCAAACCATATAAGGCCTTAGTTAATTTGAGAACATGTTTAGGAAAATCATGAGACTCAAAACCTAGATGTTGTTTAACATAAACTTCCTCTACAATGAATCAATTCAAAAATACACTTTTCACGTCTATTTGAAAAAGTTTGAAATTCATATGACATACAAATTCTAAAAGAATCATAATAGCCTTTAATCTTGCAATAAGGGAAAATGTTTCATCATAATCAATGCCTTCCTCTTAGTTGTAACCTTTTGTAACCAATCTACCTTTATTTCTTGTGATGAAACCTTGCTCATCTAACTTGTTCGTAAATAACTACTTGTAACTAACTACCGAATGTTCTTTAGGCCTAGAGACATGTTCCTAAACCTTATTTCTCTCAAGTTTGTTGAGTTCCTCTTGCATAACAATTACCTAATTCTCATCATCAAAAGTCTCATCAATAGACTTTGCCTTATTTAAGAAATAAAAGTAAGATTATTATCTAAAGCATGCAATTGAGCTCTAGTACTTACTCCGTTAATGTTTCACTAATGATTAGATCCCTTGGGTGATCCTTGGAATACCTCTAATCCTTAGGGAGTCCTTGAGCTTGGTTTTCCTCTTATTAGGGTTGAGCTTACTCCCATTCTTAAGGTGGCTCATGATCTTTAAGATCAATCATATTTTCCTTAGTTGAGCTCCAACTTTTCAAAGTCACCTACAAGATCATCAATAGGAGAACTTTTCCTAAGATCAAGTTTACTGGATTTGTCAAACACAAAATTCACTAACTTTTCAACTACCATAGACTTTTTGTTAAAAACCCTATAAGCTTTGCTAGAGGTGGAATAACCAAGAATGATACCTTCATCAATTTTAGAGGCAAAATTTCCAAGATTGTCCTTGGTATTGAAGATGTAACATTTGTACCAAAAAACTCTTAGGTATGAAAGCTTGAGCTTTCTTCCATTCCATAGGTCATAAGAGGTTTTGTTTAGAATAGGTCTTTTGAAAACACAATTTGCAATATAACATAAAGTATTAATAGCTTCTACCTATAATGTAATTTGGTAAGGAATAGTCATTAAGCATAGTTCTTGCCATCTCTACTAAAGTTTTATTTTTTCTCCCTATAACACCATTTTGTTGTGGTGTTTTAGGGGTTGAAAAATTGTGAGAAATCATATTCTCTAAGCAATAGTTTTCAAAAGATTGATTTTGAAATTATCTTTTATGATCACTTATAATAGAAGAAATAAAGTAATCCCTTTCATTTTAAACCCTTTTTACAAAGCTTTTAAAAGCATAAAAAATGTCACTTTTATGAGCAATGAAATAGACCCAATTAAACCTAAAGTAGTCATCAACTAGGACAAATGCATAGTATTTCCAGTAAGGCTAGTAATCCTAATGGCTCTAACAATGTCCATATGAATAAGTTGAAGAGATTTAGATGTACTTTCAATATTTTTTTTGCCTTGTATGATGCTCAGTGTTCCTTTCCCATTTGATAAGGTCTATATGTCATGTCCTTTGTGAACTTGAGCTTTAGTAGACCTTCTACTAGCTCTTCTTTTCATAAATATTGAAGAAGTTCCATGTTAGGATGTCCAAGTCTTCTATGCCAAAGCCAAGATTCGTTGCTAATGGAGAAAAGGCACTTAAAGGATTGGTTAGCTAAATTATAAATTAGGTAGGTATTACCTCTCCTTTCACCCTTAAAGATTACCTTCTTATCCACCAAGGTGGTAACCTAACATTTTATAGGATCAATAGTGACTTTATTACTGTTATCACAAAATTGACTTACACTTACCAAATTATATTTTAAACCTTTAACCAAAAGAACATTGTCATTGAGAGAGCAACCCTTCTTACCAATAATTCCAATGCCAATTACCTTACTTTTGGCATTATTTCTAAATGTGACATTACCACCATCTTTCTCTTTAATGGCTATAAATAGCTGATATGAGTCATTTTAGCCTATATCTTTAGGCTAGAATTAACAGTTTTCCTTATTTTTAAAGTATTTTATTTAAAACAGTTAATTTTCTATTTCTTTTGTGTTTGAGTAGGAAATTCTTGAAAAAGAGCTAAATTTCAGTTTTCAGTAGTGTTGCATTGGTTGTTGCATGGCCTATACATCTGATCATGTGGTAACGTAGAGTTGACCAGCCAAAAGACATATATTCAAGCTTAGCATATAAGTGTGTAGGCTATTACATGACCCTTGCATCAGGCTATATAAGGTGTTAAATCCATATTTTAAAATATAATACGGGCTACCTTTTAAGATAGAGATTTGACCTATATGGCTAGAGATTCCTAGGTGAAAAAAGAGTAATTTTTTAAGAGAAAAAAGTGGATGTAAGATATATACCAAATAAGAAGATAATTTGTGAAGATTAGGGAGAGCTTTTCTTTTAGGGTTTTCATTGTTTTTGTTTAGCAAGACTTTTTTTTTTTGGAAATTCTTCTACTCAAATTGATGGATTCTTTTTTCTTTGTTTCTTTTTCTTCCTTTAGGATAAAATAATTCTTCAATTTTAGGGATTACGATGAAAGCTCAATATTTATTTCATGAATTTATGAAGTGATTTTTGTTTTAATTGTGCTAGATGTCTTGATTTGATATGTTTGAGCTCAATGGATCTTGTATGTATGAATGACTGCATATGTGCAAACTTGAGATTTTGTGGATCAAGAGTGGAAGTCTAGGGTTAGTGCTAACATATTACACTAGGAGATTAAGGCCATAAGACTAGGATTGACTTCTAGAGATATTAAAGGATTATTCATGAAGCTTAATGCATTGTTATTAAATTTTTTGACCATAAGAGTAGGTATAATTTTAGTAATGATAGACTTAATTTTACTTGAGAGAGATCATTGGGTATATTAGGAAAATCCATCTTCAAGCATAACTAAATCTCAATTGAAACAATTCTCTTGATATATTTATGGACTGTTATTGTGGTGTACTCGAACTCCCTGGAAATCATTACCATAAGAGTTTCTTTTAATTAAATCTAAATTTTATTTAATTACTCTTATAATTTCAATTTTTATTTATTATTCTCTTATTATTTCAATTGTTGATGATATACAAATTAAGACTTTATTGCTACTTGTGTGAAACAATCCTTATGAGAATGATCTTTACTTATCATTATATTACTTGAAGTGATTTATGCACTTGAAAGAGTTTACACGCAACAAGTTTTGGCTTCATTGCTGGGGATTGTTTTTTCATAATATCAAATTCATTTAGGATTTCTATTAATCCAGTATTTAAAATTTTGCATTTTTAATAATTTTATGAATATAATTTTGGTTTATTCTTTGATAGGTGAAGCTTTTAGTGCATACGACATCCAAAAAGTCTAGAATTATTTGAATTTGATCCTAAAATTTAGTGTACTTTTCACCATTAAAGAAAAAGAGTTTGTTGAAGGTAACAATGCCCGAAGGGATGCAACAAAAGACTTTGTAAGATTTTGCTATTTCATATATTCAAGGGACTCAATCAAGTATTGTTAGACCTATCGTTGCATGCAATAATTTTGAGATTAAACCAAAAATTATCTAAATGATGCAACACAATACTTTTTGAGGTAAAGCTAATGAGGATCCAAATGCACATATTGCTAATTTTCTTAAGATTTATGAAACTTTCAAGATTAATGGGGCAGCTAATATTGCAATCCGCTTGAGAGTCTTCTCTTTTTCCTTAAGAGATAAAGTTAAAACATGGCTGAATTCTATGAAACCTTATTCATTTACTACATGGGAGTAGCTATCACAAGCTTTTTTTGGCAAAATATTTTCCATCAGGGAAAGTGACACAATTAAGGCAAGCTATCACAAACTTTATATAAAGGGCTTGGGGAGACATTATATGAAGCACGAGAGAGGTTTAAAGAGTTGTAGAGAAGGTGTTAAAATCATGTTTTTATGGATTAATTGATAGTCCAAACCTTCTATAGTTGACTTAACCATTCAGTAGGCATTACTGTTAATGTCACAACAGGAGATGCACTCATGGGAAAATCAACTAATGAAATATATGCATTGTTGGAAGAGGTGGCCGCAAACAACTACTAATGGGAAAGCAAAAGGGGGATCAGTAAAGGGGTTGCGGGTGTTCATGACATTGATGCCTATACCAAGTTAAATGCCAAGATGGATGCTCTTACAAAAAGTTTTGAAAGTGAGTGTGTTTGCTGTCAGTATCCTACCGTTAAATTATGAATGGTGTAAAGGAGTGCACATGGGAATCAAATGTCAAGTTGGGAGTCATTTTGTTTAAAATTCAAATGAGCAAATGTAATATGTCTCCAATTTCAATAGGCAGCTCGACAATCCATATTCCAACACCTATAATTTTAGGTGGAAGAATCATCCTAACTTTTCATAGAGTAATCAAACCAATCAAGTTAAACCTTCTTATCTAGCCCAACATACTTAATAAGAGGAGAAACAACCATGGGACATGCAAAAGTTCTTGATTGAAAAGTTTGTGAAGGTGAAGACCAAGCTAGATAGGATAGACAGACTTGATTGAGGGTTAACCAAATAGAGGAACACAATTGACATTCTGAGATGCAAATTGGGCAATTGGCTAATATTATCGATGTAAGAATGTAAGGCACACTCCCTAGCAAGACTAAAATTAACCTAAGAGAATAATGCAAGGCAATTACTTTGAGAAATGGCATAGAGATACCTAACCCCCTATGCAAGCATAATGATGAATGTAAGAAAACAACCCTAAAAACTCTAGAAATTTAAGAAATATCAATCCAAAAAAGTGAATAAATAGCCTCAAAATTTAGTTTGAATGAGAAAGACATTATGGAGGAAGCTAAGGAGGAAGAAGAAAGTAAGCCTATATCAGTAAAACCTTATGTTCCACCTATCCCTTTTCCTTAAAGATTAAAATTACATAAGTTTGAGAAGCAATATACTAAGTTCTTGGAGATTTTTAAGCAAATTCATGACAATATTTCATTTGCTAAGGTCTGAGCAAAAGCGCCAAAATATGTAAAATTTCTAAAATTGCTTTTGTCAAACAAGAGAAAGATGGAGGAATTTGAGACCATAGCTCTCTCTAAGGAATGTTACACCATAATCCAAAACAAGCTTCCACTAAAGCTTAAGGATCTAGGGAGTTCCTCTATTCCTTGCAAAATTTCTCATGGCAAATTTGATAGCTCAATATGTGATTTAGGTGCTAGTATAAGTCTGATGCCTTTTTCTATTTTCAAGAAATTAAATCTTGGTGGAAAGATCTAACTAATTGCGGTGACACTGCAACTGACAGATCAATATATTAAACACCAGTTGGAGTGGTAGAGGATGTTCTCACGTAAGTAGGGAAGTTCATTATACTAGTGGATTTTATTGTGTTTGATATGGATGCAGATGTGGAGATGCCACTAATCCTTAGAAGACCTTTCTTGGCAATTACATGGATTATAATTGATGTGAAGAATGGTAAACTTACTCTAAACTTGATAGGAGAATCAATGGAGTTCAATATCATCAAAGTAGTAAAATAACCTTCTTCCATTAAAGATTGCAATAGGGTGAAAATGGTTCATAAGCTAGTATAATAAGTTCCTAAAAAGGAGCATCGTACGGTTCCATCAGAAGCTTACTTGACTAAAAAGGCATCACCATTACATGAGAATCCAAAGATTGAAAATGCAACCTATTATTTGAAAACAACCTCTCAATTTAAAGACTATAGGTTTTAGAATTTAAGACAAGGTAAAACTTCCCTTTCATTTGAAAAAGCTTTAGTTCTAAAGCCAAAACGTCCTCCTCTTCGTTTGAGATATGCATTCCAAGGTGATGCTTACAAAAATACCTGAATATATAAGCAGGAAGATAAGTTAGTGCGTGCTAAGCATATTCACAATCCCTCACTTAAAGTTGACAATAAGTGCTACTTACTAATTCTAATCTTAAACTCCTTCTTTGAAAGCTAAATTTCCATTGTTTTGAATTCTTTAAGGTGGTACAAGTTTTACCCTATGGAGTTATAGAGCTGTGAGGAGCATATAGAAACATATTCAAAGTTAATATACAACATTTAAAGCTTTATTTCATAGGGAGGCATTGCCAATAGGAGAAGTTCTTCTCCTCAACATATTGATGAACTAAAAATTTGCAAAAAGTTGAGCTAATGACTATTAACAAACAATTATTGGGAGGCAACCCAATGGTTTCATGCAATTTATTTTAATTATTTTAAGTTATGCATAGATTTTATTTTCAGATTTCAATGTAGATTTTTAAAACTCCATAAATTTTTGCTAGGTTAATTCATTATTATAATGTTGTTTTTATGTTTAATTTGTGTTAATTAGTGTTAATTTTGGTTTAATTATGCTAATTATGGGATAAAAGGGGATAACTAATAATGAGAAAGTTAATTTGATATAATTATGGAGAAGGGAAGCATAATTGATGAATGTCAATGGAGGAAAATAATTAAAATAGTTTCAGCTGATTTGCATGGGCCATATAATAGGCCATGTAAGAGCTTAGGGTTGAGGATTACATAAAGAAGATACCAGGCCAACAGAGATGAATTGTGTCTTAGTTCGTGAAATGGGTCTTAAATTAGTGGACTTAGTCTCCATTTACTTTGAGGAAGATTCATTTTCATGGATGTTAGGCTTTTGCTCATAGGCCTAAAGCTATAATAATAAAAATTAAGAACACATTTTCTTCACTCGAACCCTAAACGGTGCACCACTCTTCCTTCCCCACGCAACCATGCTGTCACGTCGATTTTCCATCCCCAATTGTATTTGAAAAATGTCGAACCTTCCACCTCTTTAAAATTGTTCCTTCCTCAGATTTTTTCCCTCCTTTTCCCTTTTCCTCTAAATTCTCTCTTCCTGAAGCACATTCTATTCAATCTCCTTCCATAAATGTCCTAACAATGAAGAAGGAATTCAAAGGGATGTGAGGAAGAAGGCATTTTCACATTCGGATGGATCCCCTTATGAAACCCAAACCTGTCATCTTCCTCCTCAAATTTGGATAACCCACCACCACCAATAGTGCCTTTCACACCAGATTTGGAGTTTGCAGATGAGGCAAACCTCCTCCGTCACTATGGTGAATGGAATTTCATTTTCCTTTGTTTCATTTATGGTTTTTATTTTTGAACAATTTAAATTCTGTTATTTTATGGATAATTTTCTTTTGTAGGTTATTCTTGTGTTTTAGGTATGTGAATGTGTGAATATTATGTTTCAAAAATGTGTAAGATAAAAGTGGAATTTGGTGTTGATATTGTTGTCTTTAGGTTTTAGTAATTTGTTTGAAATTAGTCATATCACTGTTAATTTGATGTATGTCATAATATTTAGATTTATATTAGTATTTATTATGGCATGTCATAGGGAGGAGATAATATTATGGTTTTTTGCAGAGATAAATGTTGAGTTGGAAATTAGATCTATTTTACTAGACTATGGTGCATAATTCTAAATTCTGTTGTGTTTTTAAAATGAATAATAGGTACAAGTTTGAGACTAATTTGTGTACAAAGGGGGTGTAGGAATTTTTAGAATTATTTCTTAACAACATGCATGTTGCTGGATTCAAATCTAGAAAAACTCATGGGCGACAATTGGTAGTTATGGATTCAATCATTTATGAAAATATCATGTTAAGTGTGTCCAAATATCACATGCAAGAAGAGTAAATTTCTTTATCCTTGAATTTTCATTTTCATGTCTTTTATAAACATTGAGGATAATGTGTCGTTTAAGTTTGGGGGAATTAGGGGATAGGAGTTAGTTCTTTCATTTTCCTTGATTCTTGAGTTAATTTTTTTAAATTTTCTGGAATTATTTTGTGATTAGAAATTTGATTTGTTCTTTTATTTCATTTGAATTGCATTTTTGGTGTAATTGTTTGCCCTAAAAGTGAAGTAGAACTAGCTTGAGAGGGATCATTTCATAATTTGTGAATTTTTGAATTTTGGAATGCTTATAATGGAACTATGCGTGATCATTTTTATTAAAAAATTTTGACATTTGAATAAGCTTGATAAATGATATAAATAATTTCTTATTTTGGTTGATTATGGAATTTGCTTGAATAATTACATCTAGGAGTGATTTTTTTTTTTAAAATTCAAGCATGAGCATGTTAGTTTGTTAAAAACTTTTTCATCAATTCTATAATAAGACATACAATCTTTTGAGGCGAAATATTAATTCACACTTGATCAAGAAAATGATTTAGATATTCTTTATGTTAACCTATTTAGCCCCCTCTGTACCTTATCAATTTTTATAATTTTTATCCTTTGAGCATTTTTTTAGGTTCAAAATATGCTCTAAGAGTGTATACAAGCTTTTTTCTTGGTATTCTTAACCTTATTACCATATAGCCCATATTATGAACTATCCACCAAGAGAATTTTAGAATTAAAATTTTTAAGTGGCATTTTAGAATTTCTTTTATGTTTGTTGAGAAAGTTGAATTTTCTTCTTGATTGTATATTTGAGCATATATGCAAGTGTTTGATGTTTGGGAAGAAAGAAAAAAGTTGGGATGTGTAATGCAAGCATATTTACAATTTATTGGTTATTTGGGTTAGTGTAAAAAAATAATAAAACAAAAATAGAAAAAAAGATATGAAGAAAAAAAAAAAGGAAAAAGTTGAGAATTGCAAAGTCTTTTGAGCTCCAATGCCTAAATTGTTTATAGTTCATAAATTTATGTGTGATGCATTATGTACACAATTTATTCTTAAGCTTTATGATGAATTTGGATTGTTTGAGTGATTGTTGCTCAAGAATAAAAGAAGAATGTGATTTAGACAAGTTGAAAAATTTTGGATTTGATATGAGAATTTTTAATGTCACTTGATTATTTTAATTCTTCAAATTCTCTTGCTTGCACCTTTTATCCTCTTATTTGGCAAACCATTTGCCTTTAGCCCTATTACTAGTTAGTAAAGACCTTTTGATCCTTGATGAGGTGTGTAACTACATTAATGGAGATTAATTATGTATTTTTATCTATGAAATTATGTATAACATTATTTTAGGAACAAGTTTGACAATGCTAGCCTTTATTATGTTTGTTTTTGAATGGCATCAAAAGTGAAAAAGGTATATTGTGATTTTTGCATATTTCTTTATTGATTTATCCTTGGAATTGCTTGCAACATTTTGAGTGTCAACTTCAATGTCATAAATTTTTTTATGAGTTTGATTGTATTAGTTTGTTATGAATTTTCTAAATCCAAAGGTTTGAAATTCTGATTTGAGAAACTTTCTTATTTATTCTTTTCTTTACTTGAGGACAAGTAAAACTCCAAGTTTGAGAGAGTTTGATAGTTGTCAATTTAGCATATATTTTTTAGATTAGAAATTAGGTGTTTTCCTTATTTTTATAGCATTTTATTTTTGAATAGTTAATTTTCTATTTCTTTTATGCTCGAGTGGGAAATTCTTGAAAAAATAGCTAAATTACAGTTTTCAGCAGTGTTGCTTAGGATGTTGCTTGGCCCATGCATTTGATCATGTGGTAACACAGAGTTAACCAGTCAGCAGATAGATTTGTGCTTCGCATATAAGTATGTGGGTTGTTGCATGACCCATGCATCGGACCAAACAAGATGTCTGATCTATATTTTAAAATATAATGTGGGCTACCTTTTAAGATCTAGATTTAACCTATTTGGATGGAGATTCATGGGCAAAAAAAGTGTTGAGTTTTAGGAGAGAAAGGTGGATACAAAATCTACACCAAATAAGAAGATAATTTATGAAGATTAGAGAAAGCTTTTCTTTTAGGGTTTTCATTGTTTTTGTTTAGCAAGACTTTTTTTGGGAAAATTTCTACTCAATTCAATAGATTCTTTTTTCGTTGTTTCTTTTTCTTCCTTTAGGATGAACTAATTCTTCAATTCTAGGATTAGGGTGAAAGCCCAATAGTTGTCTCATAAATCTATAAAGTGATTCTTGTTTTAATTATGTCGGGTGTCTTGATTTAATACATTTGAGCTTAATTGATCTTGTATGTATGAACAACTAAATATGTGCAAAGTTTGAGATTCTAGGTGACGGAGTGAGAGTGAAAGTCTAAGGTTATTCCTAGCATATTAAACTAGGAGACTGAGACTATGATAGTAGACTCAACTTCTAGAGACATTAAAGGATTATTCATGAAGCTTAATGCATTATTATTGAATTTTTGTGACCACAAAAATAAGCGTAATTTCAGTAATAATAGACTCAATTTTGCTCAAGAGAGATTATTGGGTAAATTACAAAAAATTATCTTCAAATATAGCTCAATCTCAATTGAAATAATTCTCTTAATATAGTTATGGAATGGTACTATAGTGTACCTAAATTCCTTAGAAATCGTTGCCATGAGAGTTTCTTTTAATTAAATCTCAATTTTATTTAATTGTTCTTATAATTTTAGTATTTATAAATTATTGTCTTATTATTTCAATTGCTAGATAATAAGAAAATTAAGACCTTATTACTATTTGCATGAAACAATCCTTATGAGAATGATCTCTACTTATCATACTTGAAGTGATTTGTGCACTTGTAAGAGTTACATACAATAATAGCTTCTTATTTTTTATCATGTGTTTTGAGTATTGACTATCCATATGCCAATCATTACCTTCTATGGTGGCTTCCAAACATTCTTACAAGACAAAAACATTTCACCTTTGTTTAGGTTCCCAAGGATACTTGGGTCCTTAGGGGTTCAGTTTGGAAGGGTCTCCAAATTGAGGTGTGCCTTCCTAACATAATAAAATACATTAATATGCCCATACTTCATGCAATAATGACATTGGAGTTTAGACTTATAAGTCTTTCACCTGTCTATATCTTAGCATGAGTATGAGGCCTTCTCATACTTTGGCCATGTGAATGCATGCAAGTGCAAGAGTGATGAGGAGTAGAAGAGATATTATTATGTGTGTGTTTCTTAATGTATATATAAGAATGACTTGATATTTGAGGGTTAGCTGTAGAGCCTTAAGGAGCCTTTCCTTTATGCTTAGACTTTAGAGGCTTAGTGTTAGGAGAATTTTTCTTCCCAATCACCTCTATACTAAAAGTTTGAGGTACAAATGCTCTAATAAAGATAGGAGAAGAGGATGTAGATGAGGAAGCTTCATTAAAGCCTAGACCATGTCTCATTAGGGGTATATGGGTATCCAAAGCTTCTTTCCCTTTGTGAAATTTTGAGATGGATTTTCTCTACTCAATAACTTCAGCTTTTAAAGGGTCATTTTCTTTTCTTAAAGAGTCAAGAGAAGATGAAGTTTCAGGAAGATTTTCAACGATTTCTTAAATTCTTCATTTGAATTTCTCAAGTTATTTACAAGCTTATTTAAACATTTAAATTCATCCTCTAGTTTTAAGCATTTTTTCTTATAAAATGTCATTTTTTATTTATACTTATCACATCTCAAGGACATAGCTTCAAGAAGCTCATCATCCTCATCCTCAAATGCATCATAATCATCACAAGAATGAGAAGAAGTACTTACCTCACGTGATCTGTCCTCTTGAGCCATGAAGCAAAAGTTAGCAATTTCTTCTTCTTCTTCTTCTTCTTCTTCTTCACTTGAATCATCATCCCATGTAACTTTGAAGCTCAACTTTTTCTCTTTGTCCCACTTCTTCTTCTTCTTTAGCTTAAGACATTCGAATTTTATGTGACCTTACTTCCTACATTCAAAACAAGTCACTTTATTCTTCTTTTCTTTAAAGTTGGATGATGATGATATTTTCTTAAAGTTTCTTCTTTACTTTCTTCTCTTCATGAGCTCTTTGGACCTCCTAGATAGCATTGGAAGTTCTTCCTTTTCCTTCTCACTCTCATCATTTTCACTAGTGTTTTCTTCTAGCTCTTTATCTTTGCTTGTGGATTTGAGAGCAAAAGTCTTTTTTTCACCTTTTTCTCCTTGAGCTCTTATCTTCTTCATTTCTTTATATTTCTTAAGAACCATCTCATGAGTAAGAAGTTTTCTAATAAGAACATCAGTTAGTACCTTCCTAATCTCTTGGTTGGACTCGTGAATGCTACTTACCCTTTCCCTAAATTTCTCCATAGTAAGCATCTTAAGAATTTTAGTATTTACCTTATGATTGGTGGGAATGCTTCCATATTTCTTAATGTTATTTACAATGCAAGGAGTCTATTGGTCATGCCGGTAATGAATTAATTCTCTTTCATTATGAAGAACTCCCATTCGATCACATACATCTCTAATATACTAGGCTTCAAAAGTGTAGTGCCTTCATGGTGGTTCTCTAGAGCTTTCCATATTCCATTTCTAGTTTGAAAATATTGAACACTACCAATTTCCATTGCCCTCCTGACATAGAACTTAGGAGAATTGCTATTGCCCTCTTGTTCTTCCCATTTTTCATTTTGTCAGTTTTAACCCACTCTTCTCTTAGAATAAACTCTTCACTGTCATCCACTACATTAGTGGGTGGCTTCCATTCCTTTACAATTGTATCCCATAGATCCACTACATCACTATCAAGGTATATCTCTATTTTATACTTTCAATGAGTATAGTCAAATCCATCAAAGAAACATTTGAGGTGAAAGTGGATTCCTTCTTGTGCCATTGATCTTTTCTCACACAATTAGGGCTTAAATTAAAACTATGCTTGGATACCACTTATTGGCCCTTGTACACTAAGAAAGGGGAGTTGAATTGGTGGAAAATTTAAATTTTGGAGGTAAAGTTGAAGAAGCAAGTGTAAAAGAAGGAGTAGAAGAATAAATGGCATAAATGATTTATAGTGGTTCGGGTGTTAAGAAACCCTACATCCACTACCCAATTCACTAATTAGGTATTTCACTATCACTAAATGGTATTTCATAAGCTATATTAAACTTTGCACTTTGTGTCTTACAAGGCTCACACTAAACCTTACAAGTGTTTTCCCAAGGCTTGCACTTAACTTATATAAGAGTTTTCTTTACAAGGGTCACTCTATCACTAAGACCTATTGGTGTTTGATGGCTTACACTAAACCTTAAAAAACTCACCTACAAAGAATTAATGAGAGAGAGAGAGTTGAAAAATCAAATTGCAAGAGTTTAGCCATAATAAATTGTTATTCTTTTACGTTTAAAACCATTTGATGGAGTATTTATAGGTTGCTCCTACCAAAAAGTCATTGCAAACAAAACTATGTCCATATCTTCAAAGTTGGTGATAGGATCCTACATTTTAATGCTTGTCAAATGAATGTCGAAGTTGTTACAGGTAATTCGCAATCATGATTCATATTTCGCTTTGAATTTTGCTTAATTGCGATTGAGATTTTTAATTATTCCTAATGGCTAGTTATATATGGCACTCTAGCATTAGTTCTTTAGAAAAGTAGCCATTGGCACCCTATGTCAAAGCTTAAAGGTCTCAAGTGTGAAACCTTGATTGCGGTTGCTATTGGGATTACATTGGCGAGGTTGGTTATTACCTTCACCATGAAACAGACTAGATCTTTTAGAGTTTTTGTTTAGGCTAATCACGATCGCTACTAGTGATGCCATTGTCATGACTTTTAAAACTTCAATGGTCCTTAGACTTATGGCTTACTTTGATTGGTTGCTTAAAGTCCCTCCAAAACTAATTAAACTTAGATAAGATGTTAGAAGCTTTCAATCTACATTGTCAATATCAAAAGAGAGTTTTGACCTAGGTTTGACCAATCTAGTCCAACAATATGGACCATGTATCGATCAAGTATGAATACCAATATAATCAACTTAAGAAAGAACTCTATCTAATATTTTAAAAGTGAGCATATTGACATTAGGTATCACTTCGTTAAAGATCATATTAATGATGAAGATGTTACTATGAATTTTATGTATATTAATCATTAGTTGGTAGATATGATGATAAAATGTAATTTACAAAAAAGAAGCTTGAAATGATTGATGAGACTACATTGTGAACAAAAGTATAGTGCACTTTAAACTTGATCATTCTATGATATACTAATGTTATTTGCTGTGTTTGATGTATTTGCATTCATAAAAATGAGTTTTTAAAATGAGTTTTCCAAAAATTGACCAAATTGCCAAAACTTAAGACTATGTCTTAAGGATGAATGAAAAAATGTCCACGTTAAAATGTTCATAGTTATTATTTCATATACAATCCATTAAGCTTAATTGATTTATTAATTTTAAGGGTTGAAATAAGTTCTTTTAGTAAATTTGATGTCTTTGAAAAGTTTTGAAAGTGAACGACCATGAAATTCTCTGATAATAATTGGCTTACTTTAAATTCTTTTAAAGAAGGTTTTGAAAATAACACCCATTAATTGTTTTTAATAGCTATTGAAATATTTCAAACAATGACCATTGGATAAATCAACATCCATTTGACTTATGTATTGTTTGAAATTTTCCAACACTCATTCATAATTCTCATTAAGCTTTCTCAATGACCATTTATGGGATTACAATAGTATCTTATTTTCTTATCAGTTCAATCAAAATTGTTTTATTTTTATTTTTATTTTTTGCAAATTCTTTCTTCTCCTATTTCAAACCATAAAGTCAGCTTTCATAAACATAAAAGCCCTGAACCTTAAGTTAACCTTAGAATAAATCTATCCATGTCCCTTAAAAGTAAGACATCAAAGAGCCTCAAAGAAAAAGACAAAAAGAAACCCAGATCTTGACCCTTCTAAGTCTCAATCCAATAATGAGAATGAAGAAACTCTCTTAGTTAGAAAGCTTACAAAGGCAAGGTCTGCCTATAAAGAGAAAGCCAAAAGGACACCTCTTAGGGTTCCTAAAATATATAGGACTGGCAAAGCTCAACTTCTCAAGAACAATAAGAGAAAGCTCTCTAAATAGCTCTTTCTCAAGCTTTAAAATCTAGAATAGAGCCTACATAAGAATTTCCTTATGTTAGACCATTCATCAATAGCAGTTTGACCTAAAGAGGAAGTTTTTAGATTGGATTGACTTGATAAATTATGGGATTCATTAGAGACTTCATGAGCTAATGACTAAGATAGTTTGGGATTACTTTGAAAGATCAAAGATAAGGTCCACAAAGATTTTAACTATTAAATTCTTGGCCACATATAGGCTTGTAGTAGTGAGCAAAAGGAAGGTGTTCAATCATAAACTATGATATTCTAGCTAAAAGGATAAGAGTCATTTTTTTATCCGTAGAATAAGCATAGTGCATTTGGTGTTGGAGAATCTGGCTTCATAGAGAAAAATATAGAATTCAAATTTAATCACAACACATTTTAAATCTCCATATAGATAAACAAACTCCATACAACTCCTTTAACTCTAAAGCATCAAACATAATGGACCTTGTACTTCAAATAACCTATAGGTCTATAATGTGAAATATTAATGAAATAATAGAATCTATATGCAAATACACCATTTAAGACTTGTTTTTCTTTAGTGTATGGTCTACAAGAGAAGCAAAAGAATAATAGACACACCTTGGTTGTCACCATATAGATTAGAAATATTATTGAAAAGAAATAAAAGTCTATGATAAGTGCCTACATTGGTAGAATTGCTAAGTTTGTCAACATAATTCCAATGGACGAAGATGAAAGAAGGAAGAACAACATCCTTACTCCATAATTTTTGGTGGTTCTAAATAAAGCTATTAATGAAAAGTACTGCTTGGGATAAGGATACCTAAAAAGACTCCCCAAGGACTTATGCTATCAAATGAGAAAGCTATGAGACATGAGGAAGAAGATTTGGAAGCTGACATTGATGTTGTGACAATAGCTAGGGTATAGGCTACTGAACACATAGGCAAAGGTACTAGAAACATATTTGCTCCTCTACCTTTTTCATAACAAGCATCTTCTTCAACTCTTCCCTTCCCTCATCCTCTTATGGTAAGGAAATGTAACTTGAGCACAAATCCTATACCAACTGAGGTTATTAAACTAAACACTCATTATAATCAATGCCAAGTAAGTTTTTATTAAAGAACCTCTTAGGAAATTTGACCTCAGTAGAGAAAGTTTTTTATGTTATTTTGAATCACTTAAAAATTTCACTCAAAGAGTTTGACTAAGATAAAGACCAAGAGGGTGGAAATAAGTTTGAAATGGTTCCAAAGGATTAAAGAAAAGGGACAAACTAAAGATCATGGGAATAAGGTAGTGACTTCTTAATGTGAATATGAAAGGAAGGAGAACGTTGATTAGATAAACTGACTAAGCTATTAGGACAACTATTGAGGATCAAGTCCTACATAGCTTTGACATTTTGCACCCTTTTGGCCAACTCTTTGCCTCTCCAAACTAAAGCCCTACCTCAAATTTCTAAGCCAACTTCTTCTTAACTTTTTCTAATTTAAGTTTCTTTGATGTTTATTTCTTTCAAAAACTTACATATGGATAGTAGACTATATGTGTTTTTAATTTATTTTTTTCATGTACTTGCTTCATATGATTAAGGCATAAAAATTTTATATTTACTTCTCTAAATTTCTCTTTAAGTTTCTTTTATTGATGGAAAATGGGGGGAATTCTAATGGTTTATTCACTTTATTGAATGTAATAGACTAAAATGAATTGTATATGTTGTTAATATTAGCGCATAATATTGACTTTGTTATGGTATTGTTAGCTAGCATAATTTAAGGTGGAGTAGGTATAAGATGTTAATTATGTAACTTGAATTTGAACTTGATCACTTTATCGCATAAACTAAGGGGGAATATAATTAATCAAATACTTAGTTATTATATTCTCTTAAAAAATCATAAGTATGTTATCATAAAAAGGGAGAGAATGTTGAATCTTAGAGTTTTAATTCTTATTTTAATGACATAAAAAATGATTAAGTTTGCTAATTATTTGTAAGTGTTCTATAAATTGAAAGTAGGCTCCTTAATTCCATTATAATTCAAATTAAAAAGAATATTTAATAAGTGCATCCACTTCAAGACTGGTAAGTGCTCAAAAAGAAATTAAAAGAATCTCATCACATTCAAATTTATAAGTATTTAAGAGACCAACGAACTTGCAAGTGTGAACTTGAAAAAAAAATTGAAGATAAGTTTGGACAAGTTACTCAATGGCTATGGAATTCCACTAAATGCCTATTAAAAATACCAACAGTCATGGAATATGAAAAATGGCCCATCAAAAAAGTTTTCAAAAAGTATCCCAAATAATTTGCTTGGATGAGCAAAGGAATTCAACACTCATTGAAATTCTCGATGCTAATTGAACTAACCAATAACTATTGATATTAAGTAATAGCCTATTGAAAATTCTTTAAAAATAAAGTTGTAGAGTATGTGACTGTTTGATCAAGCTCAATACACATTCAATATCACCAAATCCTATTGAAGAATAAATAATTACTATAAGAGTATTCCAATGATCATTGAAAGGAAGCTCATTGACAGCTCCAACAACTTGTTGAAGAGCATGGCAAGGCCATTAGTAGTTCAACAATTATGGAGAAATTCTAATGCCCACTGATAAGAATGAAGTGGACAAGACTAATAACTAGATAAAAACCATATTGAGCTATTATAATTTCAATGCTTGTGGTATGCATAGTATTGCCTATTGAAAGGGAATAATGGCCAAATTATTAAAATTCTATAAGTTATAGTATTATGTAGCTACTAACTAGTTTTTGGAGCTTGGATTGTATAAAAGAATTCCATTTGACTTCCTAAAGGTTACCAACACTTTCATCAAAGTTTACAACGGTCTCAAGTACTTTACTTGTATTTTCCATTTTTCAAGGCTTAGAGAGTGATCTTTCGTGTTTAATATTTGTATAATTTGTAAGGATCAAGATATAGGTTAACATTTTTTAATGCATTAAACTTAAGATAGTGCTCAAAAACTATTTTGAAAATAACTTAATAAATGCCCAAAAAACTTATTATGTTGATCTAATTTTAGTAGAACTATATTATAAAGGTTTAAAATTGTATTTATAAGCAATTTATTAGCAGGGTTCTCTAGTGAAAATACTAAAAGAAAGGATATAGGCAAAGATTTTGTTGAATCTCTATAAATCTTTGTGTGATATTTGCCTCATTTTTTAATCCTTATTAGATTAAGTCTTTAAATTTTAAATTTGTAAAATTTGTCATAATTCTATTATCTTCTCTCTAGTACTATTTAGGATAATAGTTTATATTTTGTTTATATTAATAATATTGATATATTAGAAATAGTTACTACATTGACAAAATTTTTGTAACATTGATTTTATTAATAGTATTTAGACAAATAATGTTATATTTATAATATTATAATATTAATTATAATTATAATTATTATATTAATTATATTTTTTTATTGTGTTAGTAATATTTATTTGTTTATTATGATGTTTAATAGTATATTGTTTACATTAATAATAATAATAAAAGAGAAGAAATAAAATGTTTATTTTCTATTTTTTTTACTCTCTTTAATTTAAAATAGAATAGGTTAATAAAAATATACTAACGAGGTGGTTAACATTCATCCTTTTAACTATTAATTCCCTTAATAAAATTTACTAAATAAGGAAAAAAGATATTAATAGATAACCCCTTAATATTTGATTTTCAAAATTTAATATTTTTATTCAAAATCACTTTTTTATAAAAATAAATTTCTAGATAAATAATTCTAAGAATATAAGATTGTTGTGGTTGGCTGAATATAATATTTTCCTTATAATATAGAATTATTGTATTTGATTTGTATATAAAAAATTTTTAGAAATTAGCTTAGATTACTATTATACCCCTAATATAATTGTATTTTTATTTAATCAACCTATACAATTGCATAATAAGTCTTTAAGGTGTCTAAATATGAAATTAAAGCTATTGCAAATTGATTCTTTCTAGATAATAGTAATCGAGTCATGATTGTAGCCAATATTAAGTAAAATATAAGATAGAAATAAAAATGTATTGACAAAAAAAATAAGAATTATTAAAATTAAATAATATATACCAATTATTAAATATTTTAATACAAGATAAAACATTGTTTGAGTAATAAATTTTTATATATGATTTTTATTTTATTTCGCAACAGTTAATTGATTTTTCTTTTTAAAGATTGATTTAAATTTAGATTATGATTTTATTAAATAAAATTTTAGTTTAATAAATAAAAGTACATAGTATGTCCATATATTAGAATAATTAATGGTATATTTTAAAAATTTTGATAGCCATGAGAATGTAATTTTTCTACCTTCGAAATGAAAAACTACTTTTCAATGTAGACGAGAAAGTAAGAGCGAGATTTACATGTTTATAACTTTAATTTTCTTAACAATGTAACAATCTCAAGCAAATCAAACATTGAAATTCAGTATTCAAATCACTTTCACATCAAAATTTGTGAACCAAATGCCCCTAATAAAATATGTTAAGTGGTTGACCCGTTAAATGTTAGTCACATTTCACTTTAGCCACATTTCATCTTACACTAAATGTTCCTCAATAGATAACAAGTTTTATCATTTTGAGTGAAACAACACAGCTAATTTATAGAAAAATATTAAAAAGAAAGCAAGCAAAAAGTGTTGCTATCGAACCTCATCTAATATTGGCCAAATTACATTAGAAATTTAAATAAATTTTTTTTTAATTTTTGGCCATTATATATAAATCTTTCAAAATTAATAATATTTAAAACTACTTAAATTTATATTAATTGTACCCATGATCATAATAGAAATTAAGAGATTTATGTTTGTTGTCCCTAGGCACCAAGAAGGGAGGGGGTGGGGGGTTGAATTGGTGTATAAAAATTTAAAATAAAGATGAAGAGAAGAAGAAAGAATAGTAAGGACACAACGATTTTATTGTGGTTCGGGCAAAACAATCCCTACGTCCACTTCCCAATCACTCAATTGGGTATTTTACTAAGTCAATGGTGTTTTCAAGCTCACACCCAACTTACTACAACTTGTGTTTTAATGGCTAACACACAACCTTACAACAATGT
>CATIWR010317087.1:0-14801 GCA_949677035.1 Omphalea diandra | reverse complement strand
CCACTAATCGCTGGCGTCGTAATTATCTCTTGTGGTAACACTACCTGCAATATTCCAGCCTTGATCTCTAGTGCTTTTGTCCAACACTTCTCCAGCAGGTTTAATAAAGTCCCTCTGGCTTCTGGCTACATCCAGCACCTTAACCTCAAGAGCCTATCTCATCTTCTGGCTAATGAGTTGGTTAAGCCCTTTACTTTTGCTGAAATCAAAGGGGTTGTTGGTCTTGTGGTTCCGATAGGGACTAGGTCCTGATGGGGTTAACTTCTTTTTCTATAAGAGGTTTTGGCCGGTTATTCAGTCAGGATATTATCTCTCTTGTGAATGCATTCTTCGCTGTGGGGAAAATCCTGTTGCTGTTAAACGCCCCTTCATCACTCTTGTGTCCAAGAAGGTTCCAGCCAACAGGGTGGAGGATTTTCGTCCCAGTTCTTTAATACATGGTTTATATAAGATCATTGCCAAACTGTTGGCTAATCGTTTGAAGCTTGTTATGGATGATACCATCTGCCCTACACAATCGACTTTCATTACTGGCCGCCAGATCTTAAACGATTTCTTGGTTGTGAATGAATTGATTGACTCTGTTAAAAAAATGCGTATGGGCGGTTTTCTCGTCAAAATTGACTTTGAGAAAGCCTTTGACTCCATTAAATGGGACTATCTGCTTTGGGTGCTTTCAGAGATGGGTTTTGCTCCTCAATGGTGTCATTGATCCTTGAGTGCTTTGACAATTCTCGAGCTTCTATTCTTATTAATGGTAAGTCCTCTACTAAGCTAAAACTTTTCAATGGTGTGAAGCAAGGTTGCCTCTTTCTCCTTTTTTGTTCCTGATTGCCGTTATTTTCTATGCTGATTAGAAAATGTGTTCTCTGGGTCTCTTCTTTGGGATTCAGATCCCTTTTCATGGTCCTGTGGCTACTCACCTACAGTTTGCTGATGACACGCTTGTTTTTTCTAAGCCGTGAGTTGCTGATCTTGTTAATCTTAACAGAATGCTGAGGTGTTTTTCTATCATTTCTGGTCTTAAGATTAATTTCCACAAGAGCTCTTTAAGTGGTATCAATGTTCATGATACACTTCTCCAAAAAGGTGCCACTTCTATTTTCTACACCATTACTAACCTGCCTTTCTGTTATCTTGGCTTGCTCCCAGTGCTTGGACACCTATCATCACCAAAGTCAAGCGTAAGCTGGCTTTTCTGGAAAGTTAAAGTTTATCTCAGGTTGGTTGCTAGCACTCATCAAGGTGCGCATCTCTTCTGTGCCGCTGTATTACACTTCTATTTTTAGAATTCCCCAATTTGTTGTTACCATCATTATCTGGCATATCCGTGATTTCTTTGGGGCGGATGATGGTCACACCAGCAAACTAGACAGAGTGAGTTCGCACGATCTTATTCGCCTAAATAAGTTAGGAGGATTGGGCATTATTGATATCTCACTCCATAATCGAGCCCTTCTGTTCAAGTAGCTATGGCTATTGGGGAATGATAATAACTCGCTTTGGCAACATGTTGTGACTCATAAGTACCATCATCCTTGAGTTGATTACATTCCTTCGCATCGTCTACAGTCTTGCTCTATTGTTTGGAATGGCATTGCTTCTGTCTTATATGGCAATGATGAGCTTATTAAGATCATCAATGAGTGTTTTCATTTTCAGATTGGTGATGGCGGCTCATTGCTCTTTTGGCATGATATCTGGTGTGGTGATGACACCCTTAGTGTGCTTTTTCCTAGTCTGTAAGTCGTTGCTATTGAAACTTGGGCTTTTATTAAGGATATGGGTAGTTGGGTCAATAACAAATGGTGTTGGAGATTCTTATGGTCTAGAGGAATAGATGGTCAAAAAATTTATCGAGTTATGGTCAAAAAATTTATCCATGAATTTATCCGACTCTTATATTTGTATTGAATTATAATTATTTTATGTCATTGCAAATTATTTCAAAAATTAAAAGAATATTTATAGAATTGATTTCAAAAATTGTATCTCATATATAAAATATTTTTTTCTATATTATTCATTAAAATTTGTTTCATATGTAAAGTAAAATTATTTATTCAAATATTTATTTCATAGATAAAACAAAGTTCATTAAATAATTTAATAAATAAATCTAATATTAATAATTATTTTAATTTTAATTATCATCAAGTGAAGCATCAATACACTACTATTTTATGTAAAATATTGATTATTTAGTTCCATACACCATTATATATATATATATATATATATATATATATATATATATATAGCTCCATAAGAGTATTATTTATTTTTTGTAAGACATAGTGCACAATTATTGTGTTTGTAAAATATAGTTCAAGTTTTGGTTGGAGTAGAACAAGAGCAAAGCATGTCTTGTGAGACGACTTCTCTCTCTTTCTCTCTCAATGTTTTATTTTGGGATCGAAATCTGTAAACCGTATATCCTTTATGACTTGGGTTCAAATTGATAATGTTTATGATGTGCTTTGATTGCTGTAGACTAGTGCAGTTAAAGAGAATTTTAGTAAGTTGATATCTAGCTGTTCATTTTCTTTTTGTTTGACGAGAGTGGCATGTTTATCATTGTGGAGTTCCTCTATTTGTTTTTAATTGGCATCTGTGACATATTATGATATTAGTGGGTCTCAATAGTCACACCAATGTGCTAGGTTGGATTCAGTTTCAAAACGGCACAATTAGTAGAATTAATCTTGTTAACGACACTACATTGGTTTTTACACGTTTTGGATTTTGTTCTCACTATTTCTGGTGCACCACTGGTGGTGAAATAATGCCGAAGGCTGATGCCTTTGTTAGTATTTTAAGTTTATGTGGGATTCCTTTCCTAACAAAGGAAGCACACCCCTAGGAGATAATAAAAAAATGTTGGGTGAGATTGTTTTGGCCAACAACATATTCTGAGAATGCATCGTTACATTACTAGTTGTTATTTTTATTTTATACTTGACGTATGCTTGTATTAGACATTGCTAGGATATGCTTTAGTTCACTGTGAAGTCTTCACTTGTGGCTTCTTTCTTAGTAACTGTAGCAAAAGCATTGACTAGCCTTTCTAAAGCAGTGATGCAATACAGTATAAAACGTAATAGCTTGCCTATACCTTTGAAGGATTTTCATTTGATTTTATGAGGATCAATAATTCAGTTTAGTGCTGTATGACTGATATCAGTATTTTCCAACATCTCCATAGGTATGAACCTTCCACGGGCATTTACGGTGTGGATTTCTATGTTGTTATAATTTGCAGAATTTTTTGTTGTTATGTGTTTGGAGTTATAACCGTTATCAAAGAGAAGATTCAAAAAAAAAAAAAAAACTGTTATCGAAGAGATTTTTGGAGTGTTGGAATCTGGAATATTATTTTGGCCCATTTATTGTTTCTACTGTTGATGCTTTGTTTTTTCTTTTTTTTTTTTTTTTTTCTCTCTTTTAATATGAGGAGGGTAGATTTTGGTAAAATTATTTTCAGTGTGCATATATCCAAATAATTGTGTAATTCAATGCTGACCGAAGATTAACTATGGTCAGTAATAAATTAAACATGAATAGTTAAAGATGCATGTTAATGTAGGTGGCTGATGGCCTTGCCTGCTATCAGTGCTCAAGTCTTGCTGTAGAATGTGACTGTGGCTAGTGAGATCTTAGTGGGGATGCTAAATATGATGATAAATTCTTCTATAATCTCTGCAACAAATGCAATTATAGTATGGGTATTCTAGAGCCTCAGCACTTTTTGAATTTGAGAATTGTCTTTGAAAATGGATTCTCTATGATTTATATGCTATAAAATGGAGTGTTATAACAAATTTAACTCGTGTTTTTGCCTCAGTAATAAAATTTTTTTAGTTCGTTAAAAGTTCTTTAAATAAGCAATCTAAATAAATTTATGTGCTGATCCATCAGATTACCATTCAACTCTCAATCATGATGGAACCAAACTATTTTCATAAAAAAAAAATGGAACCAAACAATCTTAATAACAAAAAAAAAAAAAACATAATACACGACATGAGGTCCGATTAAGTTGGGAAAAAAATTTCTAAGAAGACTTCATTTTTTTTCATCTGCATGTGTTGACTTCCTGGTACTATTTAATATACTATTATAACCTTTCTATCTTAGACTTTAGTAAAATATGATATAATTTTATATAGTTTAATGTTATTTATTTTAATTTTAAACTTAACATATTTAAATATTTTTTCTACAAATTATGCTATTTTTATTTGTTAATGCTATTTATTATAATTTTATATATGACATGATACTATTCTTATTATATATCATGTTACTATATTACTATATATTATATAATATATTATTATACATTATTATATTAATAATATATATATATATTATACCAATATCGTATTTTAAATATTTCTTCTACAAATTATTCTATTTTATTTTTTAATGTTATTTACTATAATTTTATATATAATATAGTATTATATATATTTTATATCATATTACCATATTGCTATATTATTATATAATATATTATTATACATTATTATATTAACAATAATATTATATTTATTATTATACTAATATCATATTATTTAATATAAAAATTATGTATTTATTATTATATCTATTTATTAGTATATTTGTTAATATTTGTTATTTTTTAGTAAAAATAAAAAGGATTGATTCATTAATATCCAGACAAATATATGCACTATCATGTAGTTTAAGTTACACTGCAATACTACTTAGGTTTAGTGAAATAAATTATTATTGGTATACAATAAATATTGTGACAAATATTGCAATATAAAATTTACACATGCTAATAATTTTTTTATTTAATATCTTTCAGGTTTTTCGAGTCTCTTGAATTTTGAGATCGAACTCAACACGTCTAATGGTATTTCACTTAGTGAAAAAACAAAATGGACAAAATATAATGAATGGATTAACAGTTTGCCCAAATTCGGATGTTATTAACATGTGCACTTAAGTTCCTGTATCCTAACTTAACATATTTTAAATGTTTCTTCTACATATTATTCTATTTTTTAATTTTATTTATTATAATTTTATATATAATATATATTATTATACATTATTATATTAATAATAACATTATGTATATATTACTATAGTAATATCATATTATTTAATATAAAAGTTATATATTTACTATTATATCTTTTATTAGTATATTTATTATTTTTTAATAAAAATAAAAAGGCTTGATTTATTATAGTTGATCTATCCACTTCACAAAATAGATTATTGTATTATAAAATTTGTCAAAACATGATTTTTATATAAAATGTAGTATATACAAATTAGATCATGATATCACAAAATAATAATCAAGACATGATTTTTATATAATATGACCATATTTCTTTCTTTTTACAACATAATCAATGGAATTACATAAAAAGTACAATAACTCTAAATATTTTATAATTTCATATTGTATTATTTATATTTACTCTATTATAAAATATATCATGATATTACAAAATAGCTGTCAAAACATAATTTTTATGTAATATAATTATATTTTTATCTTTTTGCAAAAGATATCATGACATTACAAAATATATCCTAATATTACAAAATAGTTGTCAATGCATGATTTTTATGTAATATTATCATATTTCTATTTTTTTCTAAAATAATCCATTAAATTACATATAAAGTACAAAAACTCTAAATATTTTATAATTTCATATAGTATTATGTATGTTTTCTCTATTACAAAATATATCATAGTATTAGACACGATTTTTATATAATATGATGATATTTCTATCTTTTTACAAAATATATTATGATATTACAAAATATATCCTAGTATTACAAAATAGTTGTCAAGACACTTTTTATGTAATATAATTATATTTCTATCTTTTTACAAAATATAACATGATATTACAAAATATATCATTATAAAATAGTTGTTAAGACATAATTTTTTATATAATATGATCATATATCTATCCTTTTACAAAATAATCCATGAAATTATATAAAAAAGTACAATAATTCTAAGTATTTTATAATTTCATATAGTATTATGTATATCTTTTCTATTTTAAAATACGCCCTGAAATTATAAAATATATTCTAATATTACAAAATTATTATCAAGACTAGATTTTTATATAATATGTTCATATTTCTTCCTTTTTACAAAATAATCCATAGAATTACATAAAGAGTACAATAACTCTAAATATTTTGTAATTTCATATAGTATTATGTATATTTTCTCTATTACTAAATATACCCTGAAATTACAAAATATATCCTGATATTACTAAATAATTATGAAGACATTATTTTTATGTAATATGATTGTATTTCTTCCTTTTTACAAAATAATCTATGTAATTACATAAAAGTACAATAACTCTAACTATTTTGTAATTTCATATAGTATTATGTATATTTTCTCTATTACAAAATATACCCTAAAATTACAAAATATATTATGATATTACAAAATAATTATCAAGACAATATTTTCATGCAATATGATTATATTTCTTTCTTTTTATAAAATAATTCAAGTAATTACATAAAAAAGTACAATAACTCTAAATATTTTGTAATTTCATATAGTATTATGTATATTTTCTCTATTATAAAATATACCCCAGAATTACAAAATATATCCTCATATTATAAAATAATCATCAAGACACAATTTTTATGTAATATGATCATATTTCTTCCTTTTTACAAAATAACCTATAGAATTACATAAAAAGTACAATAAGTCTAAATATTTTGTAATTTCATATAGTATTATGATTATTATAAAATTTATTCTAAAATTATAAAATAAGAATGATTTTATAATTATTTTCCAATTTACAAAATAATCCATTTTGATACAAATATTTTTTTGTTATAAAAATAAGAATGATTATGTAATTTCTTTTATAACTTTATAACAAGATTATTATTTAAATTGTTTCTCTATTATAAAGTGTGAAGAATATTCATATTTGTTTATTATTTAACAATTTTACATATAAATTTTTATTTTTAAATATTATTCAATATTATTATAAGGCTTGATTTGTAATTAGTAATTTTACTTAATTTATGATTAACAAATAATACTTATTAAATTAGTTTAAAACATTATTTTACAAATAATTTTAATATATTGTCACATAAAAATATAATGTTTACACATTATATATAAATAAAAAAAAAAAAGAAATCAAAATTTCAAATTAACTTTTATTATGTGATTCATACTTGTCCACATAATTCATTTTATTTTTATCTTATTCTCAATAGATTTTCAATTTTATTTTCTCTTATTTTTTAATATTAATTTATATATATCCACATATCACTCTCTTATACTTACCTCCTGCATTACTTGAGTCATTGCAGCAACCAACCATTGGTTCCTAATTGGAAAAGTCGATGCGTACAATTCGCAAATTTATTTCGTGTGGTCATATTTGGATAATGGGGGAGTCACTCCGTACAACTCTCAAATTTATTTCGTGTGGGTAACTAGAGATGTGGACCTGACAATTTAGTTTGAATTTGTCTAAATTTAATTTAATTGAAAAAATAATAATAGTTTAAATCTAAAATGATATAAAAATTATTAAATTAAATTAGATTCAGCTCGCAAATTAATTTGGTCTTAATTTGATATATGAATTAATTCGAATAATTTGATTTAAATTATTAAAAATTATTTTGAATATAAAAGAGTATAAAACTTTTTAAAATTGACAATAATAATCTTAAGTTATATATTTTTAATTAGAAGAATAATATTTTTATGGAAGTAATTATTATTTTATTTTTTAAAATTTGTGATTATTTAAAATAATTGAAATAATAGATATTTTTCAATTTTAAAATTTATAATTATTTAAAATAACTGAAATAATAGATAAAAATATTTATATCTTTAAGTTAGTTTTATTTTATCTTTAAATATTTAAAAATTTAAAAAATATAATTTAAATTTGAGTCTATTAAATGGCTTGTATAATGGTAGATAGTGTGCCAAAAATATAATTTACTTTATTTTCTTTGGACTAACAGCGTTTTATAAACTATCAACATCATAGGTCTATTAAATTCTAAATTGCAACGTCATTCCGAATGAGTTAACATACCGTTTTTTCAAAAAATTATAGTTGTAACAATGGTTATGTTTAAGACCAAAAAAAATAATTGCAAAACTTTTTTATCTTTAACCCCATAATAAACGTGAATTTCAACTTTTGACGTAAAAAGATTTCAATCATTGATTGGAAGTATTTGATATATATATAAAAAAAAAAAAAAAACACAACTAACACTTTCCTCTTTTTAAAAAAAAATTGTCAACCAAAATTAGGTATATATTCAAAGCAAAAAATTTTAAATGTTTGATCAATGAGTTGCTTGCAAAGAAAAGTTATTGATATTTTCTAAACTATATAAAAAATTCTTTGACTTCACATCTATTTTCATTACTTTCTAAAAGGGTATAATTTTTTTTTAAATTGACAGTAAATTTATTCTATACTATATAAAAAAGTAGTTAATTGGAAAAAAAATTTTGGACATAAAAGAGTATAAAATTTTTTTAAATTGACAATAATAACCTTAGGCTATAAATTTTAATTTGATGAATTATATTTCTTTATAAAACTAATTATTAGTTTTATCTTTAAATTTATAATTATTTAAAGTAATTAAAATAATGTATAAAGATATTTATATCTTCAAGTTAGTGTTATTTTATTTTTCAAATATTTAAAAATTAAAAAAATATAATTTATCTATACTCACTATATATAAAAGTGGATAATTAAAAAAAATTTTAGACCTATAGAACTTTTAAAATTGATAATAATAGTTTTAAATAATAAATATTAATTAAATGGATATATTTCTTTATAAAATTAATTATTAGTTCAAATTTGAAATATGTGATTATTTAAAATAACAGAAAGATCTATACTATACATAAACATGGCTAATTAGAAAAAAATTTTTAGATATAAAAAGATATATAACTTTTTTAAATTGATAATAATAACCTTAAATTATAAATTTTAATTGTGTGGATAATATTCCTTTATAAAATTGATTATAGTTCAATTTTTGAAATTTGTGATTATTTAAAATAACTAAAATAATGGACAAAAATATTTATATCTTTAAGTTAGGGTTGTTTTATTTTTAAAATATTTTAAAAATTATGATAAATATAATTTATTTATTTGTATTATATAAAAAGTGGTTAACTAGAAAAAAAAACCTTTTTTAAACATAAAAGAGTATATAACTTTTTTAAATTAACAATAGCAACCTTAAGTTATAAATTTTAATTGGATGGATAATTTTTTTTATAGAACTAATTATTATTTTAATTTTTAAATTTGTGATATTTGAAATTTATACTATACAATTTATAAAAGTGTTTAATTAAAAAATTATTTTGGATATAAAAGAGTATAAAATTTTTTAAAATTGACAATAATAATCTTAAGTCATAAATTTTTAATTGGAAAAATAATATTTTTATGAAATTAATTATTATTTTATTCTTTAAAATTTGTGATTATTTAAAATAATTGAAATAATAGATATTTTTCAATTTTAAAATTTATAATTATTTTAAAATAACTGAAATAATGGATAAAAATATTTATATCTTTAAGTTAGTTTTACTTTTTTAAAAAATATTTAAAAATTAAAAAAATATAATTTAAATTTGAATCTATCAAATGGCTTGTATAATGGGAGATAGTATGCCAAAAATATAATTTACTTTATTTTGTTTGGCTTATATAATAGTAGATAGTATGCCAAAATATAATTTACATTATTTTCTTAGTGTTATTTTATTTAGCTTTTCTAATTTTGTGTAACTCTTATTTATTATTTTATCTTAATTTTAAAATTTCATTCGCTTATTAATAAAAAAACTATATTTATTAAAAATCATATTTTTATATATTCTAAAAATTTTAATTGTTTATAATCCTACATAATTTATTCTTTTTATTTATATAAATATAAAATTAAAAAATTAACTAATTTATATATCTAATAATTATTTTAATTACGTATAAACTATGTTGTGTAAAAAGCGTGATTTACAATATCATTTGGACTAACAACGTTTTATAAACTATCAACATCATAGGTCTATTAAATTCTAAATTGCAACGTCATTCCGAATGAGTTAATATACCATTTTTTTCAAAAAAATCATAATTGTAACAATGGTTATGTTTAAGACCAAAAAAAATAATTGGAAAACTTTTTATCTTTAACCCCATAATAAACGTGAATTTCAACTTCTGACGTAAAAAGATTTTCAATCATTGATTGGAAGTATTTGATATATATATATATATATATATATAAACTAACACTTTCATTTTTTACAAAAAAAAAAATTGTCAACCAAAATTAGGTATATATTCAAAGCTAAAAATTTTAGATGTTTGATCAATGAGTTGCTTGCAAGGAAAAGTTATTGATATTTTCTAAACTATATAAAAAATTCTTTGACTTCACATCTATTTTCATTACTTGCTAAAAGGGTTTTTTTTTTTAAATTAACAATAAATTTATTCTATACTATATAAAGAAGTAGTTAACTGGAAAATTTTTTTCTTTAAATTGACAATAATAACCTTAAAATATAAATTTTAATTTGATGAATTATATTTCTTTATAAAACTAATTATTAGTTTTATCTTTAAATTTATAATTATTTAGTGTAATTGAAATCATGTATAAAGATGCAAGTTAGTGTTATTTTATTTTTCAAATATTTAAAAATTAAAAAAATATAATTTATCTATACTCACTATATATAAAAGTGGATAATTAGAAAAAAAAATTTAGACCTATAGAACTTTTAAAATTGATAATAATAATTTTAAATAATAAATACTAATTAAATGGATATATTTCTTTATAAAATTAATTATTAGTTCAAATTTGAAATATGTGATTATTTAAAATAACAGAAAGATCTATACTATATATAAACATGGCTAATTAGAAAAAAAAATTTTAAATATAAAAAGATATATAACTTTTTTAAATTGATAATAATAACCTTAAATTATAAATTTAAATTGTGTGGATAATATTCCTTTATAAAATTGATTGTAGTTCAATTTTTGAAATTTGTGATTATTTAAAATAACTAAAATAATCGACAAAAATATAATTTGCTTTATTTTCTTAGTGTTATTTTATTTAGCTTTTCTAATTTTGTATAACTCTTATTTAGTTTTTAAATTTAATTTCTTATTATTTTATGTTAATTTTAAAATTTCATTCCCTTATTAATAAAAAAATTATATTTATTAAAAATTTTCTTTTTATATTTTCTAAAAATTTTAATTGTTTATAATCCTACATAATTTATTCTTTTTATTTATATAAATATAACATTAAAAAATTAATTTATTTATATATCTAATAATTATTTTAATTACGTACGAACCAAGTTGTGTAACAAGGGTGATTTACAATATCATTTGGACTAACAACGTTTTATAAACTATCAACATCATATGTCTATTAAATTCTAAATTGCAACGTCATTCCAATGAGTTAATATACCATTTTTTCAAAAAATTATAGTTGTAACAATCGTTATGTTTAAGACCAAAAAAAATAATTGCAAAACTTTTTATCTTAACCCATAATAAACGTGAATTTCAACTTTTGACGTAAAAAGATTTTCAATCATTGATTGGAAGTATTTGATATATATAAAAAAAAAAACACAAAACTAACACAAAGCTAAAAATTTTAAATATTTGATCAATGAGTTGCTTGCAAAGAAAAGTTATTGATATTTTCTAAACTATATAAAAAATTCTTTAACTTCACATCTATTTTCAATACTTGCTAATAATTTGAAAATTATATCTTTTATTACAGGAAATCATTTTATATTTTATTAATAAGAATCCAACTAAGCCATTTTAAAAAATTGCTATTTGAAGTATTTGAGATCATGCATTTTTCTCCAGCTGGATTTTTATGCGAATTTAACTAAAATTATAATTTCCATATTAGATTTTAAATCATAACAATCTTTTGAATTAATTAATTATATCATCCATTTATTAATAAAAATATAAATTATAATTAATGTCTTATAAAAAGAATAATAATTGCTATTATTAAAGTTGGACCCCACGTGCAAAGGTCCAACTAGTCCTCCTAAATGAAAGATAAAAGTAATTTTTTTTCCACTCCAATAAATGATTCGTAAAATTCCGTATTTAACTTAAGTATAGGGACTGGATACGTTGGAAATTTGCTTTAATCAGGGAAGATATGTTGAGTATCCAATGTTAATTTTATTTTTTTTTATTTTAACTTTTTTATTTAATATCGAAAGACATTTAGATGGAATACATAAAGTTTTGATATTTGAATTTTATTTATGATGTGATATTTAATAAAAATTTATGAATTTTAATTATAAATTTAGATGCACCAAAGTCTCTGCAGAATTTTAAATTTTAAATTTATAAAATAAATATGTTCTTGTTAAGTTTTTTCCAAAGTATAGTATATCTGAATTTTATAAATTAAATTTTATACAAATTAAATTTTATATAATTTATTTATAATTCCATCAAAAAAATAACAAATGGATTAGATCGAGTTATTTCCAGTTAAGTCATTTTTGGTGAGATCTTTTTTCCAGTTGATGTGCTTTAGAATAGGAATGAGTTTGGATTGCTCCAATTTCAAACAAGTTCATGTCACAAATTGAGTTTGTATATAAAAAAAGATTTCAAATCAAATTTTGAGTTTATCCTTAAAATAATATTTTGAGTCGGATTGAATTATTTTTAATTCAAATTTTTAAAAAATATTTTTAAATATCTCTTTTTTTAGAAGATACAAAATACAATTTCAAATTAGTGTATGATAATTAACTTTATCACATGTTAATTCAGTATGTAACCATTAGTTTTATCACATATAAATTTATTACAGTTAAATAAATACAGAATTTATATAATATATCTAAAAACTCAAAAAGTACTTTATTCATATTATTAAAATTATTTTACTTTTTAATTAGTATATCATATATGATTAAATTTTATAAAATGATGTTTAATTATATTTTATTTTGTCATTTAATTTGCTTTGAATTAGCATTTAAGACATTATATTTTATCATATTTTTTTTACCGTCTGATTTGCCCTTTTATTATTCTTTTGCACTTTTCAAATAATACTCTTATAAAAATTAATTCTCTCTCTCTCTCACACACACACACACACACACACAGATATATATATATATATATATATATATATATATATATATATATATATATATAATCAATTTTAAAAAATAAAGAAAAATGAATTTCATAATACATATTCTCATGTAAGCAATCTTATAATTTATAATACTAATTTTAAAATAGACATAACTGATAAAGAAATAATTTATTAAAATGGCTTAAATTGTAAATTTAATCATTAAAGGTTAAATTATGTAGCTAATAACTTAATGATATATTATTAAATATGGTATATTATTGAATAAAAATAAATAAAATAAATGATATTTATATCAATTTTAATTTATATAAATTATATTATATTTTATATTTATATTATTATAAATTATTTATGTTATATATATATATATAGTTTTCAATTATCTGTTGATTTATTTTTCATATAAAATATTTAATATTATTTGTTTGATTGATTATTAGGAATTATTTTATTCAAATTTAATAAATTTTTTTCTAAAAATTATATCACATAAGACTAAATGCATGTGTCAATAGATAATTTTTTTTTATTACAATTAACTCAATATATAATTATAAGTTTTGATAATTTTATTTTATTATTTTATTTACTTGATAATAATTAATATAAAATAATAATAAAATTTTAATTGTTGTTTTATATTAATTTTTAATTATTCAATTGATTAATTAATTATTTAATAAAATAAATATTAAAATTACTTAAAATTTATTATCATAATAATACCATGCAATGCACGGATTTGCAATTAATTTAAACTAATTCACAAATAAGCATATATTGGACAATAATAACAAACCACTTATTACAAACAATTTTGTGTATTGTGATAAAAATTTATGTGACAAAATTAATTTTATCTTAATATGTGATTTTATCATAATAAAAATTAAATTTGTCACAACTATTATCATAAGTAATAAATTTATTATTTTTTCTCTCTTTGTGAGATTTTTTATCTATTTGTTGGGGGTCTTAATGATTTAAAATTAATTATTTAGCAATACATGATAATATATATTAGGCATCATTTTTTAAATTTGTTATAGCATATTATATGAATTTCAGTTTACATTACACTATATTACCATATGCAAAGTTATCGAAATAAATTTATGGGGAAAATAAAATCACAATTTTTGGGATGAACTAATATACGGTTATTAATAATGTTGAAAACTGATTTCATATTGATATTCTAGATTATAAAATTATTTTTTTTGTAGATATCATATAATTATTTATAAATAAAAATATTTTTTATTATTGAAAAAAATTATATGGATGGAATACATTAAACCACCTCTAATCAAAATATAAATAAAGGAATTTTCTTTTCTTAAAAAAAAAAAACATTTACATGGATGGGATCCATTATGCACACAAGGTATCTATCTTATATAATCATACATGTGTTGGTGTACTAAAGAACTAGCTATAAATGATAATTCGCATAATTGTCGGAATAATTGAAAAGTGTATATATATATATATATATATATATA
>CATIWR010317049.1:0-23803 GCA_949677035.1 Omphalea diandra | reverse complement strand
TATATATATATATATATATAATTTTTTTATTTTTAATTTTTTTCTTGTCAACGAGGCAATCAAAAGCTTGTAAAAAACATAATATTTATTAATTTAGTTGATGGAAAGAAAGAAAGTCAGTGAATCGGTACTAAGCCATGTGCTCCCAAACTTCAGGGACAAACGGATTGAATTTGGTAGGTTGGGTCTTATCAATTTTGAGTCTTGTATTGTTTTAAAGTAAGTTTAAACCTAATCATTTTAAATTATGAGTAAATGTAATTGAGTTATTTATAATATTATTTTTAATTTTTTTTTTGAAAATTTAAAAAAATTTAAATTAATTTAACTTTAATTTTTAAAATTAAATTAAAAAAGAATCAATTCAAGTGGATCGGTGAGTCAAATTTGACCATAAATTTTTCAATAATTTTAAAAAATTCAAGTCATATTTTAAATGAAAATAGATTAAATTTTTAAATCATATTAAAAATTATGATTTATATCCAATATAAAATAGTTAATTTATTTTTCTTTCTTTACTATATCAAGCAGATTGAATTTTCGAATAGAATCAAAGCTATCAATATTTTTTTTAATATATCAAGCCTAAAATAGCTTTAATAGTAAAACATTTTTCTTGAATATGTTTACTCTTCTATGTGATTTTTTAAAAATTTTTCTTATATTATAATCCTAATTTCAAAAAAAAAAAAAATTGACCGCTCTAAAAGTTAAAGGAAAAAAAAAAAAGCTTTAACTTTAATTCTTTTTCAAGATGACCATTTGGTAGGAGAATAAAGAACATGGAGAACAATAAAAACAAAATTTCAAGAAAAGAGGAGAACAAAAGCAGCATCCTTCTTTTTCATCCTTAGCAGCAATTGATCCTAATCTCTCTCTCTCTTTTTTTTTTTTTTTTTTTTTTTGCCCATAAAAATTTTAGTGAAAAAATCTATTATTGGATATGGAAAATTATGGTCCCCTCATAGCATCAAGAGTCAATTTTCAAAGCCCAAGGAGTTCTAAAAATCTCTCTCTCTTGCTTACATCTATGAATTAAACCAGCAGTTGACTTACATAATTTTGAAATTAAAAAATTTATATCTTTGTTTTTCCTTTTAAATTGAATAGAGAATGAAGACTTAAACTTTTTCATATTTTTTTTATATTGTTTTTTTTAGAAGAAGTGGAATAGAAGATCCTCAATCTTTTATTATTTAAGGTGCCAATATATATATATATATATACTATTTTCTTTTAAGATATAGTTTTTAAGTGAAAAAAAAAACATATTTAAGACCGGTGTCTTAATCTATTAATAAGGTAAGACTATTTAGAAGTGAACGTTAAAATTCAAATCTCACCAATATAATTTCATCTTGTCAATACTAAAAAAAAGTATATTAATGATTTAACTCTAAAATTAATAGCCCAATGAATTATATGGAAAAAAAAAATTCAATCACTAGAATAAGTTGTGATTTGCTTATTTTCTTCTTATTTTTTATTTGAGATGAATTTATTTTTATTGCCAATATATATAAAGTATTTAATTAAAATTATGTCAAGAAAATTTTATTATTTTAAAAGTTTTGAGATTAGCGTCTAAATTGCTTAAATATATGAAGTCGACATAAAATATATATTCTTAAAATTTATGTAAAAAATCAAATACCAACATAAAATAATCTGAAAATATCCTAATAATATATACCCAAACAAATATTGTGACCTAAAATTTCCATGAGGAACATCAAATATGTAGTGGTGCAATAAGGAACTTATTATCTCAAAAAGGGTATTTGAAAATTTTGAAAAAAAAAAAAAACTGAAGAAAGAACAGAAAAAGCCAAAAGATCCAAACCCACAACATTTAATATGCATATCTGAATAAGACCAATGTGGGAACCCTTATTGTCTGATATTGAATAGAGAAAATATATGCATTAATAACACCAACTTATGGTCATAATTCCTCTACAAGTATACATTTATGCTTACCACGAAAAGGAAAAAGAAAACACAAGAAGAAAAAATAATGGTGGAACATTCACACAGCAAAGTAAAAATAAACACTAAACCAATGAAATAAAAATATATAAATATATACAGGAGAGGAATATTCACAAAAAAAATAAAGTTACAAATGCAATGGAATGATAGTATTTAAAAAAAAAACCCAAATTCTTATCACATAAACCCAAATTCTTATCACATTCTGAATAATAGATAGAAGTAGGTGGTGGGATAAGTGAAGAAGAGAGAAATGGATACTAATGGACTGTTTAAAAGGAAAGGTAGTATTGGCCTCGCTTTGAATCTCATGCTATGCTATTTGCTATGCAATGGCTTGTAGAATGTTGGGTTGGTGTCTCAATGTTGCTTTTAAGTCTATGTCCAGACAAAAATCAAAAAGTGTTGGGAATGTTCCCAACGGCTACTTTTTATATGTTTTTTGTTTTCAAAATTTATTTTAAAGGGTTTTCTATTTTTAAATAAAACAAAATAGTAAAACAAAAAATTTGAAGATTCTATATTCATTAGATGAGGGAGGGACCCAAAGACAGAAAAGCACTGCCAACTCTGTGTCTTAATCAATGCATTATCCTTCAGTAGAGACATATATGTATATTAAACTTAGAAATAAGGAACTGGGAAATTTAAAAAACATATATATATATATATATACACACACACACACACACACACCTTTTTTCATCATTTTCAAAATTTTGAATTCATTTAATTATTTTAATGTCTTATGATTTCATATATTATCATTTTAATATTATTTTAAATTATAATCTTTAAAATGATATCAACAAGATCTTAATTTAGTAATTAAATTTTTAAAATCAAAATTCTGAAATAGTTATGCTATTAAATATGAATTTATCATTCACATAAATACTTGTGAAAGTCGAATATATATTTTATTCATGCTTTTATTATAGATTATCATTTTCCCACTTAATTCTGGTTATTAATTTGTTGGTTTGTTAGTTTGGTTGGTTACATAGTATTATATGCAAATGCAAATGACCAGTTGAATTAATTATCATATTTCAACTCACAAAATTTCTTTTGTCAATTGGCTATTCATATGTTTCCCTTCATTTGTTTGCACAGTATTGCCTTCAAGGTCTACATCTCTTCTTTTTTTTTTTTTTTTCCCTCCAACTCTAGGTCTAGGGTCCTCCAGTACATGTAATTGGTTACACTGTGAAATGAAAATGTGAAAGATAAGACTCAAAGAAACTCTGTAATGTTAAGTTATAATTACTTACTCTTACAGTTTTAATTTTAAAAATTGAAACTATTTGGAGGTCAACTCATAATGTGGGACACATACTCATGCTATCTCCATGTTTCCTTAAATCATATTTATAATTTCTTATGTGTTGGTTTTAACTAGTTATTTTGGGTTTGAGTGATTTGAGGAATAATTTCTTTTAAATGGATTCAGATTGAATTGTAAATGTATTCATTAAAAAATTTAATTTTAGATAGAATCATATCAGATCAGATAGTTTATAATATTCATGCATTATAAATATATCTAAGTTATTTGTTTTAAATTATGACAATATTAATTAATAAATTAATATATATATTAAAATTTTCATAATTAACATTTAGTAATTTCATGTCATTAATTATAAAAACACACTAATAATTGAATTAATTGTTGATTTATTACTTCACTAGCTAGTTTATAAATTTAAAATTTTATTTTCAAACTCAGACTAATATTTTTATTATTTAATCTAATACTTAAAAATATTCAACATATTTAACATGCGTCATAAATTCAAATTTTAAAAAAAATAATCTTATAATTTATTTCGAATATTCAAATATCAATCAAGAAAATGAAGCATTAATTTTTTTAAGCATCTCAAATTTTAATATCATAATTATAATAAAGCTTTAGAGATAAAAATGCAAGCTTGAAGTTGTGTTAGTTTCTTTTTTTTTTTAATAATGACTTAGTGGGTTCAGTTACTACCTATTATGTTGAGTTTTGAGTTGATATTATCCGATTTAATCATAAATTTTTTTTTCCCTAATCATTCAAGTATATTGTAGATTTTAATGAATCATAATTTTTTTTCAAATAAATTTAAATCGATTATCGGATGGAGAGATAACTTGCCACTTCTTAGCTCTCCCATTATGTATGACTGATTATTAATATCATCGATTGCTTAGCTTGGACTAGGGTGAGCAAACGAACAGTTTGGTAGGTTTGATTTAGTTTTTTACTAAATTTTAATAAATCAAAATTTTTTATATTTATAATCGAACTGAATCGAAATTGTTGAAAAATTGAATTAACTAAACCGATTAAATCAAAATTTATGTGTTTATAAATCGAATCAAATCGATTTTATAAAAAGTTTGGTTCAGTTTATTTCAATTAAATTACATGTATTTTAAATATAGTTCGATTCAAATTGATTTGATTTACTTATTATTTCTGTTATTTGGGTTTTCCATCTAAAAAATCGAACCGAAAATATAATTTTTTTAAATTATAACCGAACAAACCAATTTTATTAAAAAACCAAATCGAACCGAATTGAACCAACTCTGTTCGATCCAGTTTTTGCTTGCCCCTAACTTGGACAAACAAATAAGTTTAAAAAATATATGACTCTAGTAATTCATGAATACATGATTTTTTTTTTTTTGCTCCTCTCTATGTAATCAAGTGCCATTTATGGTTAACTGAGTAGGGGCATGAAAACAATAAATGCCATCCAATAAAAGTTGAACCAGATATTTTTTTTTGAGTCAGGATAATACCATGAAATATTTTTCTGATGAATTTGCATTTCAGTTCATGTGAATAACTGATTTACTAGAGCATTCAACCCAAATAGAAATTATCCAGGTCTAAGAAACATTTTTTAATGAATTTTTTAGCTTTAGCTTAAATAACTGACTACCAACTAATTACAATATCAAAATAAATTGTAAAAAGTAATATATATATATATATATATATATAAAATTCGATTAGAAATGACAATTTTATTAATAAGATTCAAATATAAATATTTATTCTTAATTTTTAAGCAATTTGATTGCTATTTTTAGAAGTTCTTACTACAATTGAAGTGTGTACAAGGAAAGTGAATAGGATATAAAGAGATAACACAATCATATAAACACCATGAGTGCAAAATGAGAAAGAATGATGGTCTGGCAAGTTATTAGAATCACAACAGTGAAAGAGAAGAAATTGCATTATATGTATCCTGAAAATTTCAAGATCAAGAAACCTATGAAACATCTTGAGGAGTTGTTATTCATTTTTGGAGAATGAAATTGATCCCCCTTTCATAGCTGGAGCAAGAAAAAAAAAAGGGAAAAAAAGGTGGTAACATATAGGAGTGTGAAGTTAGCAAGAATGATACCAATTGGTGGTGGAGGTCAGTCACTCACTCTTATAAGCATTTTTTTTTTTCTCATTTCTAGTGGAAAGAAAAATTGCATTTGTGTTGAGTAGTTGTCAAACAAAGGCTTCAAAAAACCCAAAAAAAAAAAAAGAGAAAACTTCCTTATGGGTTAGCAATTTCCAACTATAATCTAAAAAATGGAAGCAAACGTAGGGCTTAATACCCCATGCATAGTACTCTGAATGGAAATATATAATTACACTTGTTGTCTTGGAAAGAAGCATGGCTAAGAACCAAGGTTACGTGAGAATGATTGGGATCTTTAAGGAATGCTTTGTTTCCTAAGACAATGGCACCAATAAAAAATTGGTTGGTGGGTGGTGGGATTATTAGAGGAAAGTTTTGGTACCTTTTAAATGTGAGGGAGAACTTTGTTGATTATTTTGAGAGTAAACTTAGCCTCTATGACCCATAATAATAATGAACTATCGCATGCTTTTTATATCTAGCAAAAAAATTTTTGTTCTTGAGATAATTGATGTAAGAAAATGGTTGGTTTTGTTGGTTGGAATATGGTATTCTACATCAATTTAAATATGAATTAATTGGGGGAAAAAAATTTCATGTGTAATCATTTTATATAATCATTTAATATTATAGAAAGATATAAAATAATTATTTATAATTATTTAATGAATTTATTATTATATTTAAAAATATCAAAAATACTCATATTATCATTTAATATAGATATAAGTATTCTAATAGTCAAGCTTATACACTTAATATAGATAAATTTATTCGATAATTGAGATACATATAAATGATTAAATTCTATATGCATCTACAAATTATAATTTAAAGTTGGTGTGGTATCAAATTTATAAATATATTTTGTTATGGACTCATGTATGTTTTCTCTCGATTTACATTTATACTTTTTCAAACATTAGAAAATGTAAATATAATTTATAGATTTTTATTCATTTTTTTTAATTAAGTCCCACAATAGGAGAAAAATAAGTGGACAATTTTCTTCTGTTCCCACATTTCCTTGAAAAACAAGGAAAATATAATAAATAAATAAATATAAAGCAAAAATTAAGTTATTATAGGGTGAGATTAATTAAAGTATGATTGTGGGTTTGAGGCATGGAGTGGAATGGTCATTATGTTGAATTATTTTGGTCCCATTGATCTTATTTTAAAACTGAACATTCTTGTCAACTTTCAATGCAGAGAACATGTTACAAGATCATTGGCATCAATAAACACCAACACCCACCAAAAAAACATACCACCACCCCAACAAAAAGTGCTATTTCGAAAATTAAATCATTTGTCATGTACAATTTTGAAATCATATCTCGTTATTCACATTACCAATGCGGATTTAAAAACACATAAAATTATTACCTCTTGTCAACTCTATCAATCCTTTTGATTTTCAGATTAATATCTTATATTTTTTTAACAAATAAATATAATATGATATATATTACATGATAAGATTGAATTTTGAAAATAACACAAAATTAATTAACTTATCGTTGGAGTTCAAAGCTATGCGATTATATGTTTTATTTTCTGTTTGTTATTTTTAGATGTGAGATTATTATTCTTGAATATCAATAAACTGTTTGAATTCTATAATTTTGAGTACTTCAATCATACAGTTAATTACAACAATAGGATTAGACAAAAGGGGGCTAATGCCATGTTTAGACGGAGTAACACGACATTAATTAATTGAAAAAAAAAATCATGGGATGAGCTATTGAGGAATATTCAAATGAAAAGAAAGCTATGCCTTTAATTTACATTTGATCAATCAATTGATTAATAAAACTATTAAGGGATATTCAAATGAAAAGAAAGCTATGCCTTTAATTTACATTTGATCAATCAATTGATTAATAAATGATAACAAGCTTTTTATAGGGAATTTCATACAAAAACATGGTAAGAGAAAATTGTAGTTGGTGGTGATGATTTTAGGTCGTAAAAGAATAATCATGGTTACATCACAAAACTAAGTTTGTTGGACATGGGACGTGGTTGGTGCATGATGACAAAAGGGATAGCTAATAAAACAAGATTTGGTTGTTTTGATCCAAGTACCAATTAATTGATAAGTACTAATGACCCATCATATGTATATGCTATGCACAAGATCCCTTGGAATAAAATGAAGATTCAGAGATTGTATATAAATAATTTAACCTAAAAGCTCTGGTAAAGATTCTCTCTTGGAAGTCCTTAGCCATAATATTAAGGGCAACCTTAGCAATTTAGATCATAACCCACTATTTATATGCTGCATAATATATCTTATACTAGTGAGGATAAATAGAGTATGGTGCCTCTATTACCTATGGTATATAATTAACATATGCAAATCTTATCTTTAAATAACTAAAGTTTTGTTGTAAGGTTGAAGAGTGAAGAAAGGACAGAGAATTTGGGCTGGCAGTGACTGAGATTGATAGATATATATGTTGTTATCTCTAAAAGCAAGAAATTTTGGCTGTGAACGTCTTGAAAATTGTGATCAAGGTGGTGTCATCAACACCATTTATTCTTGTGGACCCTTCATCCAGTACCATAATTAACCCACCTTCCAACAATTTCTGCACAAGAACATCTAGAAATATATGGGTGACCAATTCATTCTGGATTATCACAATTTCAAGTGGGGTAAAATTTTGGGTTGCCACAATATTTTCAGTTGAGACTGCTTGTGAATAATTAATCTGATTTTGATTGGCAAGAAATTTAATTTGGTGATAAAATGAAATCAGCAATATAATTTGGAAGGTAAATTTACAACCACCGCCCTTCCCCCCCCCCACAAAAAAAAAAAAAAGGTAAAATTAAGGGCAAACGTTATGACACAGTATTGAACATAATTTTTCAGAACATATTTTTTTTTAAAAAAAAAAAAAAGAAGAAAGCAAGAAAGGAAAAGCATGCAGCAGGAGAATTAACAGAAGAAGAGACAACAAAGATAAAAACAAAAAAAAAAAACTAAAGTGTCTAAATGTGGTGCTGAGTGTAGAATAAAGGGAAAGATAATGAAGAATAAAGTGGTTTGGATGGAGTAAAAGCATTTTTCTCCAATTTATAAGAAAACCCAGATGTCAAAATACTAACTTTATGTATATATACAGAAGAAGAGTGTTACGATGGAAGGGCTCCTAATTATCTGTCTTCTTCTTTTCTTTTTCTTTTTATTTATTATTATTATTATTATTTACTTGCATCTTTCATATCAGAAAGATACCTTAAGAGTGACATCTACACTGCTTTGCATCTTTCCTTTTAAACACAAGTTCTTGGTTTAAGCAATTTATACCAATCTACAAGAAAAATAAAGTAATTTTTTATTACTTTTTATTTTCACTACTTTCATTCCAATATATATATATAAGAATACAATAACAATCCAGAAAAGTTCAAGAATAAGGAAATTAGTTGTGCTCACCCAATTAACAGACAATATCATGAGATAAGTAGTTGATGTTCTTTAAGTCGCCCCCTCAGGTCCTTTTACTTAGCATGAGATATTCATGCTAAATTTTGTTTTGGATTTCTAATTTCTGTAATAAAATAGGTGATTTATTAAAAAAAATGAGATAAATAATTGATAGCACATCATAATTTACAATCTGGATGATCTTCTGCATTACAAAATAAATATTTAGGCATTGAATTAATAATTCACAAAATAAATATTTAAGCATTGAATTAATAATTCAATCACATATGTAAGACAGTTCATGAGATCATCCTCTTGTGACTAGTTGTTAAATGATCAATGTTGAGTTTTGATCTTTGTGTACACAAGAATTTCATGGTATCTTAATAAAACTTCCTTTTTTTTTTTCGAAAATTAAACAACAATATTAATTCTCACTAATAATTAGCAAAACCCAAGTTAAATATTTAATAATCTAGTTTGATTTAGGATAAAAAGGTAATATTAATTTATTTAATTACTAATGGTGGAATGTACTTTCAGGTGTACAAATATATATATGCAGCTAAGCTAGTTTTTCCCCCCCTAAGAATTAGATTATATATATTTTTATTATTAATTAAATCTTTTTCATTTGTTAAGGTTGGGATGTAATTATCATTTTAAATTTCATTGGATTATTAGGGAGCTGAACCTGTCTCTCTTTCCAACCTTCCATGTGATGAGACTGAATGAAATGCAAATGTCCTTAGTAATTCCAAGGGAACATCATTGTCAAGTTGAGTCCTTTTGATGACACAGCATCACAACTAGTGAAAATTCATAGAATTTTTTTTTAAAAAAAATATGATTTTAAATAATTATAATAAATATTGAAAATACTTGATTACTGTTTCCCTCAACAGCAAGTCTGGCCTCTGAAGCAAAAGACACTAGCTATTTATATAAGCTTTCTATTCTTAGCCAAAGACCTAATTATCACTTTTAATTCTCCAATTTGTTTGCATATGCAATAACAACATCCCATGTTCTATTTTGAAATACAAACCCTGTTCACATGCATTGCATGACACCCTCTACTCCAAATTAATTGCGCAATTGCTCATAGAGAGTACTACCAAAGAATTAGTGAAGCAAACATTGATATAATCAAAGATTTTTTTTTTTCTGTTAAAGAAAAGCTTTTCCCCTTTTTTCTTTATTTTCCTTTTTTATGCTCATAAAATAATAATAATGATAAATTTTAATAAATAAAGAGAAAAAATGAACAATTATTACCATTAAGTTTTTTCAGTATATACTATCATAATATTTTTTGAGTTAATTCATATGTTAATTGAAATTAAATACCTTTTTTTAGTAATTTTAAGAGCGCACATAAATATCAAACTGATATATATATATATAATTTAAGTGCGGATTCTTAAAAATCTAATTGAATAAATAAAAATGAACAAATTCTCCTAATTATTTAGACTAATCTAAAGTTTCTACAATCTAATTAGTAATTATGGGCAAAGATGACCATCCAACTTAAAATGTTTTCAAGTATTAATTTTTTCTTTCAACTTTAAAAAGATTTTGCTGCTAATTTTATTTTCATACACTAGTAATTGTCTTTTGTGCTTCTTTCTCTCTTTCTTTCTCCTCCACTCTCTGACACACTGCCCTCCACATGGCGTAAACACTTGATGCCTGATAGTGCAAGCAAAGCAAACAAAGGAAACACACCCCACCTTTAATCTCCTTCACTAAAACTCACTGTTTTCCTCTTTGTCTGTTAAAAAAAAAAAAAAAAAGAAAATCCCATCTTTTTATTCTCTCTCTCTCTCTCCTTTTTGGCTTTCAAACCCTACTATAAGCTCCTTGTTTAGTGCTTGCTTCACTAGCCAAAACCACTTGCAAAACCCCTCTCTATTTTCCCATTGTCTCTCCTTCTCCTTTAACACTACCCACTTGTGTTATACCTTCTTTTTTGCTCCAAATTCTCCATTCTTTTTCTTACTTTCTCCCTTAAAACCACCATGGAAGGTTTTTAAGTTCATCTGGGGGGATATTTTCTTGATCTTGTCTTCGTACTTTTAAGCCCATTTCTATTTCTAGATATAGGAGAAAAAGGAAGTAAGAAAACAAGTGTCGGTTTTCTTATTAGCCATCTCCCATCTATCATTTTCTTTTAGGAAGTTGTTGAGTGTTGACTATATTATCTATCTATCTGCCCTTCTTTGCTCCTTTCTTTCTCTTTCTCACCTTCAAGAATTATAGAGATGGAAATGTATGGAGAGAGAAAGTTGTTGTTTTGCTTATAGTGGGTCTGCTTTCATTGCTGCCTACTGTTTTCTACAGTATTACTGATTTTTGCTGCTATTCTCCTCTTCTTCTTCTTCTTTTTTTTTTTTTCTCTTCTAAATTGACCTTTTTGAGGTAGAAAATTTGAGATGGACATCTCAGGTCTAAGCTAGTTGATTTTTGCCCTTTTCTTTGTTTTGCTTTGAGCTTTGGATCAGCCCTCTTGTCTATGCCATCCATAACTGTTCTCTCTTTCAGCTACTGTTATTCACCAATTACCTTAACCTTATAGCTCAAATCTCTTCCTTTTTGCAATTTGCTATTCATTCTTTAAACTTTCCAAAAAAAAAATAAAATTTCAGGGTTTTCAAGAAAAGAAGAGTTTTATAAATATCATGTCAAGAATTATACATAAGTTATAGAACTCGACTGTGTTTGTTGCTTCTAAAAGTGGACCTTTGCATTGACAAAGAAAAGAAAATCTATAGGATTTTAAGAAAGAAAAGACACTTTTAATTCTAATCATTCCGGCCTCCTCCCACAGTTAATTCTCTCGTCTCTTTTGTCTTGCTCTCTCTCTCTCTCTTTTGGTCTCCAAACAAACAAGCAAGCCAAGACACAAAACCAACAAATAATATCCCAAAAAAGAGGAGATTAAGGAATTGAAATGGAACTTTCAAGTCATGAAGGGGAGATCCCTATTCCAATAAACAGCAGTTATGGTGGGGGACATGGACATGGGCACATGATCCATCATGATCATCACCATCCTTCAGCCGCACCCCACAACCACATTATCCCTTCCTCAGCTCCCCAGTTGTCCTCCAACAATGGACCCTCCATACCCACAACCCTAGATCATCAAGACCATCATCATCAACAGCCTCCTTTCAAGAAAATGGTGAGGTACAGAGAATGCCTCAAGAACCATGCAGCTGCTATGGGAGGCAATGCCACTGATGGGTGTGGTGAGTTCATGCCTAGTGGTGAAGAAGGTAGCATTGAAGCACTTACATGCTCAGCATGCAACTGCCACCGAAACTTCCATAGGAAAGAAATAGAAGGTGAACCTTCCTCATGTGATTGCTACCATGGCAACAATGCACATTTCTTGAATAGGATTGGAAGGAAAGTCATATTAGGCCCTCACAAAAACATTTTAAGCCCTGAAGCATTAGGGTACCCCACAGGAGCAGGAACACTTGTGCCCTCTAGGGCAGCCGCTGTACCCCACCACCAGATGATAATGTCTTACAACATGGGATCCCTACCTTCAGAGTCTGATGAGCAAGAAGATGTTGGTGGTGGGGTAGTGATGGCCAGGCCTACACAGCTTGTGAAGAAAAGGTTTAGGACAAAGTTTTCACAGGAACAGAAGGAGAAAATGCTCAGCTTTGCAGAGAAAGTTGGATGGAGGATGCAAAAGCAAGAAGAAGCTGTGGTGCAACAGTTCTGTCAAGAAATTGGAGTGAAGAGAAGAGTCCTTAAGGTTTGGATGCACAACAACAAGCATAATCTAGCCAAGAAGAACCCGCCTACTATTACTACTACTACTACTACTACTTAATTAGTTAAGAAGATTAATTAACTTCAACCCTCATTATTAATTATCTCTTTTGTTGATTAGTTTGTGGTCTAGCCCTACCTACTTATTTACCGAAAAGTACTTTTACTGTCCTTTATAATCTTTTCTTTTATATTATTATTGCTATTATTATTATATCCTTTTTTGGGTCTGTTTCTTTTGAGTTCTCTTGATATTTCAAAACATTATTGGTGGTGTAATGTAGTTAGGCAAATTGGGTTGGCAGAGTTTCATCAGTTATATCTATATATATATGTGCATGGGTGATTATGTTTTTGTTCAATCTTGCAATAATTTAATTAGTCTATTGAAGAGCTTGAGCTTATTATTATTTCATTATTTTGATGCTCATTTCTTACTTCATAGTATGCATGCATGAGCTACATATTTGATGTCTTATCAAGATACCAATTCCTCTATTCCAATTATTGGAAAACTAAAATAAAATATTTGAATGAAATTTACATCTTATATGAACATTTTTGTATAATATTTATTTGTTTCTGTGTATGCTCGTGTGCATACAAATATTTTATATGTTGAGATTTGTTTTATTCTTTTTTATATATATATAAAATACTACTATTGTTCTCTTACTGAAAAATTCCCTGGAATTTGAATTTAAGGCCTCATGTACTGTACAAATCATAAAGTTTCTTGCCATGGGGCGTTAATGAAGTTAATTAACATTTTCTATTAAAAGAAAAATTACATGAATCCACACGTAGGAATGACTTTGTCCTTCTCTCCCAAAAATTTGGATTCTTTATAATATAGAAATAGTGTACTCTTGTGTCTTGGAGTAATCTATACAGGCCAATATTGCGAAGTGATTACATCGTATTTTAGAACTAATACGTTATTCCAATGATTACATCGTATTTTAGGGTATGTTTGATTATTTTTTAAGAATTAGTACAATATTACAGTGAGTCGTATTTGTTTTGATAATTGATATGTATAATTTCATTGTACTTTAATAATGACATTGTATTTTAGGATGTATTTTATTTTTTAAAAAATTAAATATAAAAATTTTTCATTTGACATTTATTTTTTTATATTTTCTTAGTTTATTTTTATACCTTTTTTATTTATTTTTTGTATTTGAATTTTTACCTAACAGCTAATTGCGATTTTAATAATAATAATACTGTTTGATTCTGATTTTTTTAATATGAAATTTGTGTTTATTTATTTATTTGTTATAATATTTTCATTCACTTATCATATTTATCTGATTAAATTTTATAACTTAACAAGAAAAAAATAAGATAAAAAAAGGTATGTTATTATTCACATAACTTTGAAACTATATCATTCTTTATTCATTTGTTTTGTCATCATCTTATGCTATTTGTAGTTTGCACTCTTTATAATAATTTACCTTTGTATTCAAATTTCAAAGATTATTGGACAGTTCATGGCAGTTTCTTTTTGTTTTCTCTAATTGGAAAAAAAATCAATTCATGGCTATTATTTCTACTAATTATATTATATAAATGGTGGTGGTCCCTGTAAGATTCCATAAAAATCTTTGTAATTTTAAACAAATATGTTGTCTTTTCTTGGGTTTTTTTGGGGTTGATGATGGAAACGAGTGAATCAACTATCGAATTTGAATTGAAATCTTTGATCTTGGATAATTTATATTTTTCTTGGGTCTGAAATGACAATCTATATTAATTACAGCAGATATACAATAACTATATGAGTTATAGAAGAAAAAGAAGAAATTGAAATCAAGTCCTTTTTTTTTTTTTCTTTTTTTGGTTTAAATGAAGTATCTTAAATCCTAGTGCATAGTTTTAATGCAGTGACAAATAGTTGTATAATACTACTGAAAGTAATAATTTATTGGATGATTTTGTCACTGAAAAATATTTGAAAGTAACAATTACTGAAGAAATATTCATTTCTATATGATTGAATTCTAGTTTTAGCATATGATTTCTTTTTTGTCTAAAGAAGAGAAGCTTTGTTTCTAATGTGACAGAAACAAAGACAAGTTTCGTTGTTTGAGTAACTAAATGGTTACCGCAAAGAACACATAGCTTTAGACCCAAACCATTTGACCCACCATAGTCACCAAGCATTAGCAGATGATGACAGTAATCAGTTTCTGGACAAATTCAGAAGACTTTAAATTTGCTTCCCAACCATGGACTTATTCTTAAGACGCTGCTGATGATAAACCATGAAAATAACAGCACATATTATCTACGCCTATCTCTTCTGAAACTGGCAATCCATTTTCAAGTTAAACCAGATATTAAATAAATATGTCCAATGATGTTTCCAGCTACCGTCTGCTCTCTAACTTGAAGAGTGGACCCCAAAATTATCACGGCTCACATTTTTCAAAAAAATATTTTTCTAACCTTAGGTAATCTTCTTTCCTCCATCCAAAAAGGGTGCATCCCATTTGATATCTAAACAAAAAACAAAAATACAAAAAATGACCCCTAATTTAAGAGGCCTACTATATATTATTACATTCATCTTTTGGCAAAAAATTTACTTTTTCTATTTCAAATTAGATATCATTTTAAAAATAAATTTAAAATTAGATATCATTTTAAAAATAAATTTTTATTTCATAATACATAACGTTTTACAATTATTTATAAATATTAACAAATTTTTTTCAATTTTACCATTTCTCTTTCATAATAATTATTTTTTTATAAAATGCACAATAACTTATAAACATAATTAATTAAAAATAAGGTAATCTTTTAATTATATAATAATATCTATTAAATACAATAATTAACATATGTATAAAAACCTCAAACAACATTTATTATGGACAGAGGGAGTAATATGCTTGAGGAAAATATTTAATGTCCCTTGCTGCCATTGAGATGGCATCCCTGTCCACATATATGTATAATTAAGTGTAAGAAATTTAATAGAATTGGAAGCCAAATTTGCAAGATATTATTGTATGAACTTGTGTATGCAACGTATGTGTATACTTCAGCAATAAATAATTCATAGGCGATAGCTGTACTAATAATGGATCATGCTCAAAGAATTTGGACCCATCCATTCATTCTACAGTTAGGGTTAACTGCAAGTATTACTGGCGACCTTACATCCAATCCAATGCAATGCTCATTTTATTAGGCTAACCTATCTGGAAACTTACCTTATAACCATACAGAGGTATTTTCAATAAACACGAATAAAACACCTTAACAATCAATACAATCAAGTTTCTATGGCCCTATATTGTAAAGAGTAGCGATCTTAGCTTGGAGCTACCATGTACATTAAGGAAGGAGAAGACCATGGATTGGCTAGTATAAACATTTGTAGCCATGAGATTCATCACCCCTGGATTTCTAGTCTCAGGTTAGTCAATGGCACAGGCAGATGCAAAAATTGTAGATGTATTCTACCCAAGGAACATTGGGATTCAATTTTGAATACAAAACAAGAAAGAAAAAGAAAGCGAGGGCAAAAATAGAAGGAAAGTCTATACCACACTAACAGCTCCTTCCTATAACCCAAAACTGCATCTAGCCACCGTCGAGTGGTATGTGAATAAGGAGAGATTGTGAACACCAAAATGCATGCGGTTGCTTAACACAGAGAACTGACCATCTTAACGGGACCATGGTTCGCAAGGTCCTATTAGTGTATTGTCAGCCTCTTGGTTACATAGTTGTCAAGATTTTGACATGTCCAGAATACGGAATGCAGTTTGACCACTTGACGGATCAAATCCTGGCTATGCGCAAACAGACTCCTTGACAGGCCAACTCCCAATTATGCACGATGACATTTCAAGAGTGTACTCGCCTTTTAAAAAGTTAATACAAGTCTGGCCCGGCCAGGATTCAGAAGTGAGTCTGACATCCTCCAACCCTACAAGAAAATGAATATGATGAGAATAGGAACAACAAAACTAAAAACTACATGAACTCATTTGGAGGGGGCGGCTAAATCAATGTGCAGTCATGCAAACCATAATTAGCCTTTATAGGATTTCCCTCGAGAAGTACAGAGCCAAATCAAAGATGGTCATCTAAGATAAAAACCTGCAACAATTGCACAACTTTCAAATAAAAGATTTTTGGAAGTGCACACATTTAAGGTACTCCAAGAACAATTTTTATCAGCCCAACATTGGGAACTGAATCACATGACATTGCAGCTGTAATAGCCTTCCTTCATTACACGTCAATGACAATATGTTGGCAGGCTTGCAGCCAAACCAAAAGATTTTTTTCCTTCTCCCTCGAAAAAGAATATAATTCTAAATTTAATTTTTTTTACCATGTACGTGGCCAACCTTCATAATCCCTTAAAGAGGAAATCTAAGATGAACATGGGTAGAAAAACAAGAGTAGTAACTTATACTAACCTGTTCTGCTGCTTTACTTTTAAAAGGACCATATAAAGTTGAGACCATTTTGCATGACTCAGCAATATGTGACTCAAGATCATTAGCTGAGAGGATGTAGTTTGAATGACCATATTCTTGTTGCTTCCATGTGTTTGACGAATTTATGAAGTGCAAAAGCACATGAGCCTGTAATTCAAGATAAACATATCTTAAAATTATACAGATTAAAAGAACTTTGGTAGTTAACAAGTACTAACATAATGCAGAAATGTCTCACATGGAATGCTGCTTTTAGAATGTCATCTGACTTCGCCTGATCCTTGAGCAATGCATAAACCTTAGCCTTTGATGGATTATATGTCACTATATATCGCTCATTCTGTCACCAATTAGCAAAATTTGTTCAATACATAAAGGAAGAAAGAATTACTTGATCCATAATGACGCAGAATTCCCCATTTGAAATCCGCTTCTTGGAAAGGCCATACCTCAAATAGAGACTCTATAGCAAGATATACGCTTGGGTCCTGAAATGCTTCTTTAAATCTTGGTCCTGTCAAACAGCAGGGACGAATTTCAGAATGAACTCAAGAACAGTCAATAAAAAAGTATGTCCATGAGAGATAATCCATGGTTAGTTAAGTTCAGGGATGTACTCAATGGTTTTTCATATATACCTAGAACAATAGGCCTCTCCTTCAACCATGGAAAGCTAAATATATTCTCCTTCATATTCCCATCCTGCAAGGAGGGAACTCGCCCTGCAGATGAACATAAAAGCAGCATATGGATATCAGAAAGTCAACTGACAGCTTGAACGTGATTTAGAACATCAAGAAAATCAAGCGACCATCAGCCATGGCTAACAAAAAACATAAACAAAAATATTTTGTTCTTGCAGAGCACTTCACCTAACCTGCCTTAAGAAAAGAATCCACTGCCACACTGAATCTGGCGCGGTTCAAGGTGTGCAACACAACAGATTTCACCTATCAAGAAATATGTCAAGGTTATTTAACTCTCCTCCCATAAAAGACATAGAAATATCCAAAGCCTATAGTAGTCTTTCAACAGTCTCCAACCTCTTGGTAAGAACTGAGGACATAGCCACATGAAAGAAGCGCAAATGTGGAGACCAAGGATGGATTTCTTTTTGAAATCATTATGCTAAGTCCTGTTCCCAGCTTCACAAGACATAAGGCAATATAATCAACTGTAATTACTATGTATAACAATAATGCAGAATAATAAAAGAGCATTATTAAACAATAGTGTCCACGAAACAAGAACATGCAAAATTGATATTGGCAACACAATTTAATAATTGAAAGTATTATCAGCAGACTAACAAATAGCATCATGCTGCCTCTGATACCTCAATATACAATGTCACCTACCATAGATATAATACAAATGGAACATTCCATAGATATATTACAAATGATATAAACTCAAGTTTTTGGATAAGTTTGCACTTAGTTGCCTTCTATAAAATGGAACATCACCCTTTCAAGTCCACACTGCAAGAACTAACAACGTTAACAGCACCATATTCTTAAATAATGCCTTCCCCCATATGCATATATTTCTTCATTAAAAAAAGGAAATAGAAGAAATGAGATTAGTCTAATTCTAATGCAAATGTTCCTTTAGGAACCCACATCTATGCCAAACTTTATTTTATTCAATAACCATATCCTTATTCCTGTTAAATGGATAACACAAACTTCAAAAGGTTGGAGCCTAGGCATACCAAATCTGCAAGATTGCCAACGCATTCTCCCTTAGCAGTGACATCCCCAATGTTTTCTCCTTTAGCAAAGGCTTTATAAATTGGTGTTCGGGTTGATGTTGATGTTACAGCTGCCACATTCTAAAATTAAGTAACATGCAACATAAGGCTTCAGAACTGGCTCAAACATCCATATATTTGCTATAGAACTGTTTATAAATAAAAGAATAAACAACCTTTGCCACATTAGCGGCACAAGCCAAAGGAAGAAAAAGGTGAGGGACAGCAGCAGTTGCCAACTCCACCCCAGCACCCAATTCCATGAGAAGATCACCCGCAAAACGCAGCTGTAACACACTAGAAGTTAGAAAATTTCTAGCAAGGACAGATAGAACAATTAGCCAAAACTGATACTAATTGTACCTGCTTTAGATCACAATCAAATTTCTTTCCTTGTCGCGCAAAAAGCATTTTCCCAACACGCCCAGCACCATCCTGCAAATATAAGATATCAAGTATCATACTAAAGTCCACCATGTCATTGGTAGGCATCATAGCATGAGATAAGTGCAAACAATTTGAGCACAGATACATTTTCTTAATTTTTTATTGACACCACAAAATTCTTACAATGAACTAGGAAAGCACACAAACTCACACGCACATAATGGTGATATTCTTCCTTCCAGTATTATCTGTATGACATAAAACTAGTATAATAAACCCAAGCAATGGAAAAAATAAAAAACACATTTGATCCAACATTGCTCAAGTTTTAGACATCTAGCTGGAATCTTATAGCCCCTCAAGCACTATATTTGGTTCTGTCTATGTTTTTAAGTCTTACGAACTTTTTCTAGTTTCACAAAAGAACCATACCAAGCAAACCAACAAAAATATTAATTAAGAGTTAGGACTAAACCATTTCCTTTCTTTTTATCTTTAATTTTTTACTTTAGTAATAACCGAGACAAGATAATACTGACATGTTTCGGTTCACATATTGTTCATGCAATTGAATAGATTTAAGGTGGCATGCCCATTCTTCGAACAAATAACTATAGACTATTATTAGCTATTTCCAAGGTTTGGACTATAATTACAAATTGGGTAGAACTGTAAAAGTTTGTAAATTTGTAATAAAATGTGTTACCTAGTTACATATGATCACCAAATAAGTGGCTAGACTGAATTCTCAAACCTGCCTTCCTGTGGCTGCTGCCAAAACGGCTCCCACACTAAGTACCTATTTGACATTGTGTTTAATCTGTGTTTTGCAAACTGCTTTTAGAGAATTCAAGGCTTGGCAAACCATGGTTTTGGAGAAGCTAAAATTTTGAAACCAAGTTTCAGCATAAGCAATAAAAAGAATTGACAAAAAATATATATATCAAACACAGTTTTCAAAAACACCTGTAAACTCAGTGCCAAAGGGAGCCTAAACCAATTCTAAAACCCAGAAATGCTGCTTAATTACTGTGGAGATCAATAGTCTATTACATGTAACTCCTTCAAATGAACTCAAGTAGGTATCTTTATTGACAAAGTTGCTCTATGAAGATAATGAAAGGCAATCTCCATTGCATACACAACCAGACATAATGATGCAACAGTTCTACAGTAACCACAGACCTGCAACAACAACAACAATGTCTCTGGAAACATCACAGAACTGAATGCATACTATAAATTTTATTGAATCATACAAAACCTTTATGTAATAAAAGATAGAACCAGTGGAATATATATATATATATATATATAATTGCAAAAATTACATCAACTTGCTCTAGGAAAAATGCGAGAACTTCATTCTTTCTCACCTTGAGAATCCAATTGATAGCAACAGCACCAGGAATAGCTTTGCTTTTAGATACTCCAACTGAACTCAAAAGCGTTTTTGTTGTGAAAACACCCATGGCTCCGCCAAAGAAGTGCTATGATAAAATGTTAATAGCCAAATGTCATTCAAGCACAATAAAATAATCAAGAAGTACTGGGAGGAATCAAATCTGACATAATGCACATTCATATATTTCGAACATATTTTCTTTTTTCCAATTCATTCCCTTCAAAGCCCTCAAAAACAAGAAATATTATTTTTTGAAATAAAAAGACTACCTTCAAAGCTCTCCAAGTCATGTATGGCACATATGAGGGAGTGACACTATCAGGAAAACCTTCTGGCACTACATAGGATCTTACAAATGACATTAATTCCTGCATGATGAATTATATATGAAATTACACAGTTTCGCATGGCAGAATTAATTGGTAAAGCTCTCCCTTATTTAACTCAATGCCAGCACAAACATATATGAGAAATGGTCAAACGCATTGAGGTGGAATGAAATCGTACTCCTGAAAGCACCATATTAAAAAACGCACAATGCAAACATATCCCTGCCTATAAGGGATACCTTCTCCCATAATACACAACTATACTCATTAAGATTAAGATAAAGTGTTTGGCATTTCTTCTATGTTATTCTGTACATGATTACTATGGTGTATGTAAATTAATGCCAGCTTTGATTCTCAACACAAATTAATAACATAATTTAATCAATAGCGTCAATTTCTCAAAGCAAATATATAACTCTATGCCCTGGAAAAAAAGGCTATTCAGCTCAAATTATACACAAAATTAATCAAGTCCAGTAATGGAACTATTTGAAATGAAAGATATGAATTCATTTAGTAGTAAAACCAAAGGTTTCCCCATATTTTCAAGCGCAATCAGTCCCTAGCTTCATAGAAAATTGCATTTTTTAAAAAAAATTTGGCTCCAATAGAGGTTCAAACTTACAACCGCTCAGCCTGAAAACAACTTCAGTATAATTAAACCAAAGACAATGCTAATAGAAAATCCTATTGATTTAAAAATAGAGCAGTGATAATGTAGCGAGAAGCTCCAACAACAGTATTGTAGCACATGAGGCAGCATTTGGATGCCCTTTTTTTAACGCCAAATACAGAATTATTTCACTTGAATATTCACTTTCTGTACCTTTTCTATTCAATTCTATATCTTCAGAAAAAATTACTACTGAGCCAAACGCTGCCTGATGTAACCATACTAGACCGCTTCCGCATTTGGCTGGTATTCTGGATACAGTAATTTTTTTTTAACTTAGTTTACAAAATCTTTTCATTCTTTCGTTCACTTTGTGTACATCATTTAAACAAATTCTGTATCTGGAAATTCTAACCCCAAGGCAGCCAAACCATGCCTTGGGAGCTACACAGAGGCATCTGTAGCGAGGAGCTACACCTGCCTTTTCTATTAAAAATATCTCATCCTAATCTCTCGTAAATAATTAAGATTAATTCCAAACTCCATTTCCAAATTTCGTTCGCATTTCTTAAATTCATAACCAAAATCCAAGTTTCAAAATGTGCATTACATTAAATTAAACAAACAAATCAGACAAATTTTTTTAATAAAAAAAATAAGTGCCTATGTGCACCGACCTCAACAGGAGCTTGTGGCGTCTGCAAGCTAACAGCGCGAATCGAATTCTTCTTAAACCGTCCAACTCCGTCGTTCTCCGCCACGTACTTCCATCTCCGACCATCAATTTCCTCACAACAGATCAACCTCAAGCTCGAATCTATAAACTCATCCTCCACAAAACCTAATGTCCTGCTACTATCAATCAATGAAACGGACTGCGCCTGCGAAACAACGGAATGAGACATTGCCGGGGGAGACGGAACTGACGCCAAATTAGCGCTAATACGGAGCGTTTCGCGGACGAGGAGGGGCACATCTTGAGACGACGTCGCGTTGGTTAGCGTTTGAGCCGTTGGGTTCGGCGATTGCTTTATTTTGATCGGCGCCATGGTGATTTGGAAAGACAAAAAAAAAAAAATAAGCAAGAAAAAAAGTGAGCAGGAGAAGCTCTAGGGGCGTGTTTGGATGGGTGGACAAGGGAGGGATGAGAATGGAGATGAAACGGGAGAATAGTGCGATGGTTTTATGGAGGAAAGCAAAGCAGGAGCATAGTGATTAACGAAGGAACAGTATAAATAAGCATCGTTTGTTCGTTGTTTTCCGGTAGTGGTGGCGGTGGCGTCGGGGAAATAAAGAGGCAGGTGGCCCACTAAAAAGGATGCAAACGGAGGAAATGAGGGGGAGAAACTGCGGTGGAAAGAAGAGAGAGTGAGGAGGGAGTTGAGTTGGAGGCTGCTAAGGTGTGTTTGGATTTGAATTAATGGGTCTTATGGTGGGGGTCTTTTTCTTTCAATTTCATTTTCTTTTTTTAGATGATTGTTTTTAAGTGAACATTTGTGCGAGAGAGTTTAAATTTTATTGATATTTATAACTTATTCATATATTTTATTAATAAAAATAAATTATAAATCTAAATTTCATTATAGCTAATTAAGTCTAGTTTAATTATTTTTTCTCCTTTTAAATTTATAAATAAATTAGCTTTGAATTTTAGTTTTGCATTTATCATAATAGTATGTTATTTAATTATTTGATAATAATTATGAAAATGGGATTTGTCCTATTGTGTAGTACATAATAATTAAAGTGAATAAATTATTTAGCTTTTTTGGAAAAATAATAATTAAAGTGTTAAATCATACTTATTATTTGTCAACATAAAAAAAACCTAATATTTGAATATTTAACATGCTTTTTTGAAATATAAAATTTAACTCACTTATAACCATGAGATACACAATGCTAGACAATAACCCAAAAATGATATTCACATGTACATGCACATCACAATTATCTTTTTAAAATAATTTTTACTTTCATCCATCATGTGACAAAACCAAGAAAAAGGTTTAGATTTAGCCGACCCACGTTTCAAATACTATTTAATCCCTTTTCTCAAAAAAATCACATATATATATATATATATATATATATATATATATATATATATATATATATATATATATATATATATATATATAATTTAATAATATATTTATTTATATTTGTATTTATAAA
>CATIWR010316952.1:0-12038 GCA_949677035.1 Omphalea diandra | reverse complement strand
AAACTCTCTCTCTCCTTGTGTCATATACATATATGTACATCAAGTAAATGTTTGATTGTGTGTAGGATGGATAAAACCTTTATGCATATGTATTTTGAACATGAATGATATGAGTTATGTAAATGAATACGGCTGTTACATAATATTATTTTGATCACATCAAGTTTAGGTCAACGTTTTTTTCATTTTTTTTAAAAATGCCTTGTAATTTACAACTAGGAATTACAATTAGTGGTCACTACTTATAAGTCTTCTTCAACCTTTTAACTTTTGTCAATTCATTGTCACCAACTATGATCGCCATCACAAAATTTTTTAAATTTTAAATCTATTGACCATTGACTATATTTTTTCCTAAGGAAATCTTAGTCGTTACTCAAAAATTTCATAAATAGTGATCGTAATAAGCATGTAGCAACTGTAATATGTTGTAACCATTAGGCATTGATTGATTTGATAATCACATGGTGCCTCTTCCCCATTCAATGCTCTTTTGACCATTTTATAACTATTTTCCCTCATTCCCTACCTATTTAAGTCTCATTCACACTTTTTTATTCCATTTTTATCATCTCCTTTGAATTTATCACATATATTCTTTTTTCATCTTCTCTCATGGCACCTAAGAAACTCATAATAGCAGAAAAAGGAAAGGATATTGCTCAACCTCAAGGCCCTCTTCTTCTTCATCTTATGAATGGAATCACAAAGGGAGAGAATGAGAGATACAAAGCCAATGCCAAAAAGATCATCCAACACAACAAAATACACTTCTCCTTCCTTCTTAAAACTCTTAGCATCAAAGGAGAAATCGAAGCATTTCTCTCTAACCTTGGTTGGAATGAATTCATTTTGTGTAAAGAATCAGGCTATGAAGAAATCATGTATGAGTTCATATGCACCATTACTCTTAGTTGAAGGACGGAATCTAAAGTAAGTTCATATGGTCTTGTCTTAAGGGCATTTAGAGATCCCTATTTCATTACTTTTGCTAACTTTTGTCCCCTTTTAATTTTGAAATTGAAGATGATATTCCATTCATTATCTCTTCTCCTGACATCATCTATTTTGAGTTTTAGTCTGAAATTTCCATTGAAACCAAACATGATCACAAAAATTAAGTGGCTAAATACATCAAAACCATAATCTATTGGCTCCTCTATAGAATTATTACCTTTTCCATCAATGTTAGGGGTGATGGGAATTAAAAAGTCTCTCAAAAAGACCTAGCTTTTCTCTTTTTCCTCACCAAAAATAAGCCCATCCAATTAGGAGATACATTATGAATCAATTAATCCACATGAGTACCAAACCTAAGAGCCAATTTCTTCTTTCCTCTCACATCACAACCATATATAGGTTTACGAGAGTTTTGAATGATGAGAATGAAAAAATGCTCATCAAAAAGTTTTCAATCCTAAAACTTTCTTGATTTAACCTATTTGATCAATGTTAAGGCCATTCAACCCAACTCTTATGTGTATACTTTGGGATCCTATGGGGCAAATAAGCAAAAGACAACTCATGCCTATAAAAGAAAGAGGCAATGATTGGAAAAGGTACACAAGAGCCCATTTCATCTTCAAAGTCCAAGGTAAAGCTAATATCTAAGTCTTCTTCCATCTCTCTCTCTTCCATCAACTTAACAAGGTGGTGAGAATGATCAAAAAAAGGTTCCTTCTTCTCTCTCACCTTTATAGTGACTTGGTTGGCCTTTAAGAAAAAGTTTGTGTTACTCTATGTCATCTTCTTGATTTGGAAGAATGGGAAGACACCCAAGAAAAAGAAGGTGACCAAGAGGAGGAAGGAGATAAAGCCCAAGAGGGAGGAAATGAAGAATTCATTAAAGATAGCGATGATGATGATGATATCTCTCCTACCATCTAGTTTTCTATTAGCTTTATTTCTTGTTCTTTTTTTTTAGTCTTTCCCATTTTAATTTTGGCCTAAGTGTCTGATCAAACATATTTATATGTTTGACTTGTGTTTTGGTTTTTTTTTGTTTAAAGTATGTTCTTTTTATGGTTGATCCCTACAAATTTGGTTCGATGAATGATGTTTCTCCTTTAGTAAAAATTTTAATTATGTTACTCTAATTCTCAATTGATCGCCATCATATCATTACAATTACCCATATAATTGTATTGTTTATCCTTACATATAACCTTCCTCCCTTTTTGATCTTGACAAAGGTGGGAGAGCTTGCATGTCATTAGTTAAGAGGGAGTATAAATTAAGAGAGACCATTTCAATTTGTTAACCATTTCAATTCACACACTCTAAAATATACATACATTCTTCATCCTTTGTAAATTCAATCTAAGTTGTCAAAATAAAAAAATGGGAGATTATTGGACTAGGTTAGTCAAACCTAAGTTAAAACTCTCTTTTGATCTTGACAATATAGATTGATAAGTCTAAATATCCATTTCAAGTGTTAATATTACAGATATTTAACTAGAATCGCATTAAAATTTAAATGGAAGCTTAGTCTGAAAGATTGAAATTTGCATCCTAATTCGCGGTTATGAATTAGATGATGGCGACTGTTATCTTATAAGAGAGTTCGATCAGTTTGGGCAGACGATTTTGCGATGTATGTCACGTCCAATGTTAAGACTACTACTTTTATATTCACTTGGAAGGAATTAAGTCTTCAACCAAATTATACGAGGTGTCCCAAAGAACCTTCGAAACATAAAAATTCATAATAGTGAAATAATGGTTGAGACAACAATTTTGATGAAACAACACATCCATTTGGGTAGATGATTTTGCAGTGATTATCACATCTAAAGAAGTTAAGTAGAGACCATGAATTTCACTCTTACTCAAGGGATGTAACGACTATTTTTCTTAAAGAACCAATAGTTTTATGCCACATGGACTAGTCATTAGATACAAATGAGGTTCTTTACCATTATTAGACTAGGTTGGTCAAACCTAAGTCAAAGGTCTCTTTTGATATTGACAATGAAGATTGATAGGTTCTAACATCTTGTTTAAGTGTTGTTTTTGCAGTTTTTAAGATAGGTGTGCATTGGAAGTTGGATGGAAGTCTAAATCAAACTTTGAGTAAGGCATACCAATTTAAGGCCAACAACCTAAAAATTGCGACTGCGACATTTCAACAAGGATGGATGAACTTGAACTGTATGAATTCATAAAGCAAATCGCAGTCACAATCCTACCAAAGAAGACATGATTGTCATATAGTGTGATTCGCAGTGACGTTCACGTCAGTTGTGATCGCGAATTTTATAGTTGTATGGGGGGAGCCAAGTCTACAACCAAAACTTGCCAAGTGTCCAAGATAAGTGTTGACATATCAAAATTCACAAGGATGAAAAAGCCATTGAGATTGTAACCTATCAAAATAATTTTTTTCCCTTACCAACTAGAAGGATTCGCAGTCACTATCGTGTCAAAGAAGAACCTTAATCACGACAACAACTTTTGGTTAATTAGATAAACGCAATGGTTATTTCTTTTAGAAAACCAATAACAGCATGCTGTTAGATACAAATGGGATTCTCCACCGCGATTTCAGTATTTCTAATGCAAAATGAAAATTCACGATCGTGAAATGCTAGTCACAATGGCAAAATTAGTTTGCTAGGCATTTAATGCAAAATCTACCTAGCTTACCTTAAAGATTTAGCCATAGTTTCTTTGTAATGTCTCTTTAGTGCTTATTGCCTATAAATACTCCACCAAACATACATTAATGTAAGAGAATATCATTGATTGTATCAAAACTCTTGCAATTTCACTTCTCAACCTTTTATTCTTTATATGTGACTTAATATTGTTAGGTGTAACCATTAAACACATTGTAATTAGGTTTAAGAGTTAGCATAGTTGTCAAAACTCTTGTATTAGGTTAAGTGTAAGCCTTTGAGAAAACATTTGAGTAAGGTTTTTATGTGAGTCTTAAAACACAAGTTATAAGGCAGTGTGTAAGTCATTAAAATACATTGTACAAGTTTTAGTGTGAGCTTAAAAACCCATTTTGAGTTAGTAGAACACCCAATTGTGAAGAATTGGAGAATGGATGTAGGGTTCATTAATACTTTAACCACTATAAAAATATTATGTGTTCATTCCTTCTCCTTTTTCTTTAATCTCTAAAATTCTTTATCTTCCCTCCAAATTTTTAAATTTCCACCAATTCAACCCCTATTTTTGGTGCAAAAGGCCAATAAGTGATATCAGAACCTAGTTCTCATTAACACTCTTAATTGAGTGAGCAAAGACACATGGCACAAGAAGGAATCTACACCATCTTAAGCCATACTTTGATGGATTTGACTATATGCCTTAGAAGTATAAGATGGAGATATATTTGGACAGTGATATTGTGGACCTTTGCGATATTGTAGTAAAGAGTGGAAGCCTCTTACTAAGGTGGTTGATGGAAGTAAAGAGTTAATCCCAATGGAAGAATGGGTGGAAGCTCATAAAAGATCAAATGTAAGAAACAAAAGGACAATGTAAATCCTTCTAAGTTCCTTATCATGGGAAGAAATAGGAAGAGTTCAACATTGCCTCACAACCCATGGAATTTGAAAAGCTTTGGAGAATTACCATGAAGGCATAACCATCCAACAGATTAGAGATGTATGTAACAGAATGAGAGTTATTCATGATGAACGATAATGAAAGCATCATAGATATGACAAATAAACTCCTATCCATTGTCACAAACATGAAGAAATTTGGAAGGATACTCACCAATCTTGAGGTAAACACTAAAAATACTTAAATCCTTACCTCTTGAGAAACTTGGTGCTAGGGTATGTAGCATACAAGAGTCAAATCCAAAAATTGGAAAAGTTCAAACAAATGTCCTCATGGGCAAGCTTCTCACTCATGAGCTAGCCTTGAAAAAGGATGAGGAGATAAAGAAGATGAGAGGGCAAGGGGAAAAGAATGGAAAAACAGAGAAGAAGACTTTAGTTCTTAAATCCTCATCTAAAGATAAAGAAGTGGAGGTTGACTCAAGTGATGATGATAGTGAAAAAGAATAGGATGAGCTAGCAATGTTTTCTAAAAGAACTGAAGAGCTAATAAGAAGAAGAAAAGATAGAAAGAACTTCAAGAAGGCATCTCTCAACCTCAAAGAAAGGAAAAGTGAGGTAACATGCTATGAGTGTGGCAATCAAGGCCACATCAAGTATAATGCCCTAAGCTAAAAAAGAAGGAGAAATAGGACAAAGAAAAGAAGAGTTTCAAAGCTACTTAGGATGATAGCTCTAGTGAGGAGGATGAAGATGAGGAAGTGGCAAATATGTGCTTTATGGCTTAAGATGACTCTTTAAATGACATAAGTTCTTCACCCCCATTCTTGTGAAAACTATGATGCATTAGACGAAGTGGATGATAAGCTCTTAGAAGCTCTTACCTTGAGATGTGACAAATATAAGTCACAAATGAAAACTTATAAAAAGAAATGCTCAAAACTAGAAAATGAGCTTAACTCATTGAATAAGCTTATAAGTGAGTTGAGGATTTCTAATGAAGAACTCAAAAAATCTGTAAAAAGCTTTAGAACTCAAAAAAGTCTTCATCTTGTCTAAATTCCTTGAGAAAGGAAAATGATACCTTAAATGAGAGGTAATTGAGCTTAGAAATTCATTTTCTAAGTTTCTCAAAGGGAAGGAAGCTTTAGATACATTTATTGTATCTCAAAGACCCTCATTAGTTAGACATGGTCTTGGCTTGAATGGAGCCTCTTCATCATCTAATCCCCCTCTCACTACTTTCATTAGAGCTTAAACACCTCAAACATCTAGTATCGAGGTAGTTGGGAGGAAGAGTGTTCATAGCACAAGCCGCCAATGCCTAAGGGCAAATGGAAGGCGCATCAAGGCTCAAAGCCTATGCCAAAAAGGGCTAACCATGCATATATCTACATCAAGAAACATACTCACCCCAACACACACAAAAAGTTCTCATTTACTCCTAACCATTCATGCACATGCTCACACCCACAACATCATAGTATGAGAAGTACCCCTACTTATACCATAGCTATGTATAGGAGAAAGACTCATAAGTCTAAACTTCAATGTCATTATTGCATAAAGTTTTTTCATATAAATATCTATTATTATATTAGGAAAGCTCACCTTAAAGTAGAGGACCCTTCTAGGCCTAACCCTTAAGGACCAAAGTATGCTAAGGTACATAAACAAAAGTGATTTGTTTATATTATGTAGGATTATATGACAGCCACCAATGAATACAGTGATTGGCATGTGGATAATGGATACTCAAAGCATATGATGGGCAACAAGAAGCTACTCATAGCCATAAAAGAGATAGAAGGCTGACAATGTCACTTTTGGGAACAATGCTAAGGGTAACGTAATAGGCATTAGAACAATTGGTAAGAATGGTTGTTCACTTATTTATGATGTTCTTCTTGTAAATGGTTTACGACATAATTTGCTAAGTGTAAGTCAATTATGTGATAAAGGCAACAAAGTCACCTTTGACCCTAGAGAGTGTTGAGTTACCACTTTGATCGATAAAATGGTCAAGGGTGAAATGAGGGATAATACCTACTTAATTGACTTTGACAATTTGGCTAACCAATCTTTCAAGTGTCTTTTCTCCCTTAGCAATAAAGCTTAGCTTTGGCATAGCAGAATTGGTCATGCTAGCATGGAACTCCTATAAAGGCTATCAAAAGGAAAGCTAGTGGAAGGTTTTCCCAAGCTAAATTTCTCAAAGGACAAGACATATGGACCATGCCAAATGGGAAAGCAACATCTATCTTCATTTAAGTAAAAAAATGTTGTAAATACATCTAAACCTCTTCAACTTATCCATAGAGACTTGATTGGACCTATTAGGAGTGCTAGTTTAGGTGGAAAGTATTATGCACTTATCCTAGTTGATGATTACTCTAGGTTTACTTAGGTGTCTTTTCTAACACATAAGCATGACACTTTCAATGCTTTTTAAAAGTTTTACAAAAAGAGTTCAAAACGAAAAAGGTTACTTCACTTTTTTATAAGGAGTGACCATGGAAAGGAATTTCAAAATGAATCTTTTAAATCTTATTATCCAAAAAATGGGATTTCTCATAATTTTTCAACTCCTAGAGCACTACCATAAAATGGTGTTGTAGAGAGGAAAAATAGAACACTAGTAAAGATGGCTAGAACCATGCTCAATGAGTATTCCTTGCCTAATTACTTTTAGACTGAAGCCATCAATACTTCTTATTACATTGGTAATCGTGTTTTCAAATGACTTATTCTCAATAAAACTTCTTATGAGCTTTAAAATGGTAGAAAGCCCAAGTTGTCATACCTAAAAGTTTTTAGATGCAAGTGTTACATCTTAATTACCAAGGACAATCTTGGAAATTTGATTCTAATACAAATGAAGGTATTTTTCTAGGATATTCCACCTCTAGTAAAGCCTATATAGTATTCAATAAAAGTACTATGGTTATTAAAGAGTCAATGAACATTGCTTTTGACGAATCTAGTAAACTTGATCTTGAGAAATGTTCTTTTATTGATAATCTTGCAGGTGACTTTAAGAAAATGGAGTTGGAGTCAACTTTAAGAAAATGGAGTTGGAGTCAACTTTAAGAGAGATTGTTAAAAACCATGATAAAGACATGTCATTAAAAGAAGAAAAGGAATTTCAACCACAACAAGCAGAAATTTCAAATCAGGATCTTTCCAAGGATTGGAGATTCTTTAAACATCACCCAAAGGATCTAATACATCCAAAGGTGTAAGTACTAGATCTCAACTTATTGCTTTAGATAATAATCTTGCATTCATTTCTCAATTTGAGCCAAAATCAATTAATGAGGCTCTTGATGATGAAAGTTGAGTGATTGTCATATAAGAGGAACTTAATCAATTTAAGAGAAATAAAGAATGGAAACATATTCCTAAGGAACACCTTATTGTAGGATGCAAGTAGGTGTTTAGGAATAATTTAGATGAGTAAGGTTTTATTATGAGAAACAAGGCTAGATTGATTGCAAAGGGATACAACCATGAGGAAGGCATTGATTATGATGAAACTTATGCCCCTATAGCAAGATTAGAGGCCATTAGGATTCTCTTATCTTATGCATGTCACTTGAACTTTAAACTTTTTCAAATGGATGTTAAAAGTGCATTTTTAAATGGTCTCATTGAGGAGGAAGTTTATGTTGACAATCTCCTAGTTTTGAATCTCACATTTTTTCAAATCATGTTTATAAGTTAAATAAAGCCTTTTATGGTTTGAAATAAGCTCTAAGAGCTTGGCATGATAAGCTTAGCTCATTTTTTTTACAAAATGATTTTAAGAAACAAAATGTTGATACTACTTTGTTTGTTAAAAGGTACAATTAAGACATACTTATTGTACAAATATATGTTGATGATATTATATTTGGTGTTACTAATAAATCTCTTAGTAAGGATTTTGCCAAGTGTATAACTAAGGAATTTGAGATGAGCATGATGGCAGAGATCAACTCCTTTCTTGGCCTACAAATCAAGCAAACCAAATAGGGCATATTCATTAACCAAGCTAAGTACACAAAGGATATATTCAAGAAATTTGGAATGGAAGAATGCAAAGTAGCAAAGACACCAATGAGTGCTACCATTAAACTAGACAAAGATAAATCAGGTAAGTCTGTTGATGAAAAGAGATATAAAGGTATGATTGGTTCTCTACTCTATCTCACTGCCTCTAGACTCGACATCATGTTTAGTGTATGCATGTGTGCTAGGTTTCAATCATGTCCTAAATAATCACATCTTAGTGTTGTCAAAAGGATTCTTAAGTATTTACATTGTACATTACACCTAAGTTTATGGTATCTTAAGAATTCATCTTTTAGCCTTTTAGGATATTCAGATGCGAATTATGTCAGTAGCTTACTAGATTAAAAAAAAAAAAAGCACTTCTAGAACTTACCAATTTATAAAAGAATGTTTAGTTTCTTGGCTTAGTAAGAAGCAAATTTTAGTTGTCTTATCCACCGTTGAACCAGAATATGTGGTTGTGGATTATTATTGTCCCCAAGTTCTTTAGATGAAACAATAACTAAAAGATTACGGCAAAGTTGTTGATCACATTTGTATTAAATGTGACAACACAAGTACAATAAATATTTCAAGGAATCCCATCCAACACTCTAAGAGTAAACACATTGACATTACGTATCACTTTCTTAGAGATCATGTCTAAAATGGTGATGTTGTGTTAGAGTTTTTTTACGCTAATCATCAACTTGTGGATATTTTCACTAAATCCCTCAATGAAGAAAGGATGAACTTCATTAAGAGGGATATAGGAATGGTTGATGGTAGCTCCCTAGAGTGAAAAATAGATGTTATAAGATGTTCTTTATTTAGTTTATTATTTTGAGAAAATGGATGTTGTATTTGATAAATGAGCACTTTACTACTTTAGGTGTCTTAATTCCTTATTCAAATATGCCTCTCTATGCCAATTTGCATGAATTAATCATTAATACATTAAATGGATCATAATTAGGAAGGATAATTCTTATCTCTTCCTCATTTCTCTTCTTGCCTCATAATTCGCGATCGCTACTTTCCTTTCATGGTCATAATTTATAGGCACTTATCAAACTTTCTGTCATATGCCAAATTTGCTATCACAATCTCAATTCTCCATCGTAAATTTTTTCAAAATTCAAAAATTCTGATCGTTGACTCCTTCAATTTTTAAGGAATTCTTATCCGTTACTCAGATTTTTTGTAATTAACGGTCATGACTTGAGGTTCAAGATAACGAATTAGAGTAATTGCCAAGCATTAACTGATTTGATTGCCACCTGATGGCACCCTTTTATTTATTGCAAATTTGACCTTTTTTTTTTGTTTTTTCATCAAATTTTTACCTATTTAAACCCCTCTAACACTCATCTATTTCACTTTTAAACATTCTCTTCATTTATCTTCTTTTTCTTATCTCAAACCTTCTACCACCTTCAAACATCTCTCATGGAACCCAAAAAGCTCTTTAGAGCAAAGAAAGGAAAGGGCATAGCTTAACCCTTTAGTCCTCATGCCCTTTACTTAATGAAAGGGATCACTAGAAAGGAGAAAGACCATTACAAAGCCAACTTCATTAAAATCATCCAACCTAATAAGATTCTCTCAACTTTTCTCCTTGAATCCCTAGGAATCAAGGATGAAATTCATGCTTACTTATCCAACTTGGGATGGAACGAGTTTATCTTCCGAGATGAACCCAGATACAAGAAATCATTAAGGAGTTCATGTGCACAGTCATATTGAGCAAAAGAGCTGAATCCAAAGCAAGTAAGTATGGGTTAATTTTTTAGGCTTTCGAGGACCCTTATTTTATAACCTTTGAATAACTCTCTAACCTTTTCGACCTTTAAGTGGGAGATGATATCCCTATCATCATCTCTACACTTGATATCATCTACTTTGAATTATGGTCTGAAATCTCCATTGAAATAAAACATGACCCAAAAATATCTTTTGCTAAGTATATCCGGAACCTTCCAAATTGGCTTCTTCATCGTATCATCACCTTTTCTATAGATGCAAAAGGTGATGGGAACAAAAATATCTCTCAAAAGGACTTAGCCTTTCTTTTTTGCTTAACCAAAAACAAACCCATCCAAACCATTCCATACCTTGTGGATCAATTGATTCACATCATTACCAAGCCTAAGAGCTAATTCCATCTACCCTGTCATGTCATATCAATCTATAGGTATATGGGACCACTAAATGAGGAAAATGAAAATTCCTCACAAGGAAATACTTGCCATCCCATAATTCCTCTAACTTGCCCTACCTCATCAATGCCAAGGCTATACACTCGGATTCTTATACTTATACCTTGGGTTCTTTTGGGGCTAAAAAGCTTGAAACCTCTCAAGCCTCAAAGAGGAAAAGGCTTGTAATAGATGAGGGTAGCCAACCAATGCCATCTCCTAAAACTAAACCCAAAACTAAGTCATCTACTATTTCTCTCTCCTTCATAAATAAGAAATTGGACAAAGTCATGAGGATGGTCATGAGGAGATTTCTTCTACTTTTCCAACTCCACAGTGACTTGAAGGATCTCTAAGAGAAGGTGGGTGCTACTTTTTACCACCTCCCTGATTTTAAAGTTTGGGAGGATACTTAGGAAGAAAAAGAAGATCAAGAGGTGGAAGAAGGGGATGAAGCACAAGGAGGAGGTGCATATGAAGACATTGCTAATTTTGGAGATGATAATAGCTCTTTAATCTTTTAGAGTTCTATCTTAGGCTTGTAGCATTTTCTTTTCTTTTGTTCACTTATTTGTTTTGTAGCCTAAGTTTCTATTTATCTACATAAACAAAATTGTTTGTAATTTATGTTTGGTGTTTGTTTATGATGTGTGATTGCTCTTCTATTTACTATCCCAATGCCTATTCAAATCACGTCACCTATGCACTTTTACTCACTTTTAACTTCTACTCTCTTTTTGATCTTACTAAAGGGGGGAGGGAAATAGTGAAAGAAATTGCATGACATATAATCAAAGGGAAGTATAAGTTAAGGGGGAGCAATCTAATCTAAAATCTAAATCCTCACTAAACTTTGTCTCTCAATAAGTATTCTATTAAAAAATGTTAACCATCTCAACTTCACACTTATGTAATTCATTATTTTTAGTAAAATTAATCTAAGTTGTCAAAATCAAAAAGGAGAGATTATTGGATTAGGTTGGTCAAACCTAGGTCAAAGGTCTATTTTGATCTTGACAATGAATATTGATAGGTTCTAACATCTTGTTTAAGTGTTATTTTTACAGTTTTTGATATAGATTTGCATTGAAAGTTAGATGGAAGTCTAAATCTCAAACATTGAGTAAGGCATGTGTAACATCCCTATCCATATTCATTGGCATTATCACACGAACATATTCATTGCATAAATGATATGAAATTCCATATGAACATATGCATTGGATAAATGATCATTTAGTCATGCGATTTGTAGAAGCATGATAATGACACTTGCACCGTTATATTT
>CATIWR010316926.1:0-18841 GCA_949677035.1 Omphalea diandra | reverse complement strand
TAAATATATAATTTATATAAATACACATATAAATAATATAAAACTCTTTTGTTTTATATATATATATATATATATATATATATATATATATATATATATATATATATATATATATATATATATACTAACTTAATTTCTAACATATACTTGAAATACAATACTCTAAATTTCTTGTTTAATCAATATATATTACTACATATATTAGAATTTTAAAATAAATATTTCTTCCTAAAAATAAATAAATATTTTTATAAAATAAATTGAAATTAATAGAAAATCCAACACTAGTCCAAACTTCATAATTACCAGAAATTAATAAAAACCATAAAACATAACACAAATTTATAGAATCACAAAATTCCTAAATAAATATTTCTTCCTAAAAAATAAATAACTATTTTTACAAAATAAATAGAAATATCGGGAACAGAAAAACTCAAAAACAATCCAAACATTATCATGAATAGAAATTAACGAAAATAAAAAAACATAACCAAAATTTACAAAATCACATAATTCCTAAATAAATATTTTTGTAAAAAATAAATAAATATTTTTACAAAATGATCATAAATTAACAGATATCCCAGAACAAAAAACGAAAAAATAGTCTAAACTTTTTCATGCTCAAAAATTTTAAAAAAACCAAAAAATATAACAAAAAAAAAAATTCAAATAGCCCTAAAATTTTCTTTTGTTATTTCCATAAAAACATGAACAAAACCAAATTCATTAACAAACACAAATATTAACCCTAACCCAAATTACTATTAAAAACATTGAAACACAAATCAACATAAATTACATCATTTAATTCAATTTATACCAAAATAGAAATTAAAATCTTATACAAGAAAAAGAAAAACAAAATTGCACAAACAATTCCTAATCATTTACTGTTGATAAAAAAACTCTAGAAATATAACAAAGACAAATTACAACATATTTATGAATTTTAAATCAAAATTTATTTTTTAAAATAGTGGGAACAATTAATACATATGTAAAAAGAAAAATAGGGAAAATATGATATTAACATGTGACAATAATTAGAATTATTTAGTATAATTTTGGACTAGTTATTTACAAGAATAAAAGACTAAAAATGGATAACTTTGAACATCAATCACATCAAAAACTCTAGTAAACATGTATGCATGTATATAAGTTAGCATGTATGTATGTATATCTACTACAAAATAATTGCCATTTAAAAAATGGATAAAACCTGTCACTAAAGGTTGAGAAATCCATCGTTAGTGAAGTTTAACAACAGACTCAATCCATCACTGCAGCGGTCCTCGTTAAACCAATTAGCATTACATTTTATAGTTCCCTCGGTACTTTTAGCAATAGATTTGCTATGGAACGATGGTCGCTATTGTGTGGACCCATGACTGTGAAAATTAGGATGGATATCTATCATCGTGGATTCCTTTACTAATGCAGTGATGGACTAGTGAGAGAAGACTATCACTAAATTAACGATGGACACTTTCCACTAAATTAGCAAGAGAAATTTGTCGCTAAATTAGTGATGGAAAGTTTTCATTGCTAGTCTAAAGATGTGTCTAAATTAGTGACAAATTGTAATTTGTCTAAATTAGTGATGTAGAAAAGGCTTTTCAAATAGAGCCTTCGACATTGCTGGTCGTGAAGGTCCACTGGAACTAGATGCAACCATTTCTCCCCAAGTACATTACTTCAAACATTGACATATAATATAAGTTGGATATTCTCTTCCAACATAAATACAATTCAACTTTTTTCTATGAATGGGATATAGATGGAATGTTAAAGTACAATATTCTAAGTCTTTTATAGTAGATGACAATGGCATCCTATGCCTACAAAATCCAACTGAAAGTGACTGATCAAACCATTACACATTCTCTTATAGCTGGCTTCTCAAGGCAATTAAAAGGATGGTATTATTACTATCTTACTCCTCAACGGCAGTAGGAGATCCTAAAGGTCATTCACCTTGATAATAACATCGAACCCTTTCTCGATGAAAGAGGATAACCTATACAGGATCCCTCCATTTTATTAGAGATCCTTCACATCTAAAGGACAAAAACTCAAAACTACTCTCCAACTTGAGGTGTAAGAAGTTGAGTGATTTTAAATGGTATAAGGATACTTTTCTTACTAGAATCATGCTAAAACAATATTCAAATAAGCTATTTTGGAAAGAAAAGTTCCTTGCTGGTCTTCCTCTACTCTTAAGAGAAAAAGTAAAAAATAAGATCAAATATGAGCATGGAAATCAAATTCTATATGATATGCTCACATACGAAAAAACTCATTAGCTATGCTAAAAAACAAGGATTAAAAATATGCCAAGATATGAGGCTACAAAAGCAATTGAAATGGGAAATGCATAAGATAAAGAAAGAACTAGGGTATTTCTACTAATAATTTCACATCTCTTATAAGCCAACCTCTTTTCCCTCTCTCTACACTAGATGCAAACACAAGCAGAAAAAGCACTACTAAAAAGCAAAGTCAAACACTAAACAACAAGCTTAGCTCATCGAAACCTCAAAGATAACCATACAAAAAGAAAAAGTACCATTGCAAATCTACCTCAAAGCCTACCTAAGAGTCATTCAAAAAAAGGAAGTAACTTGCTATAAATGTGGCAAGAATGGTTATATATCCAAATATTATAGATTCAATAGATGATTACAAGAATTACAATTGAAAAAAGATGTTATGTAAAAGATTAAAGCATTGATGGTAGACTCATCAAGCTTAGGTTTCGATAAATCTAGCTCCTCAGAAGAAGAAGAGGCATTACAGGTGGATGAACTTGCAGTAACCTCTAGTTCTAACTTTAAAGAAAAAGGAGAAACTAAGAGGTTGAATGTTATCATCGCAGACCTAAATGAAATCAAGGAGCACCACATTAATGTCCTAACTAAGGATCAACAGTTTATATTGGATATCATCAACCACATTTAAGACCCACAACTTTAAAAGGACTATCTCAAAAAATTACAAGATCATTTGAAGAAGAAAAACCCAAACTGACACCATTAATGCCAAACCCTTATAACATAAGCACTGTACTAGAAAAGCAAAGAAAGAAAGCACTCTTAAAAACCCCATCCAAGACCTTTAAATAGAAATAAAAACCATTAAACAATAAATCCACTAGCTTGCATAAAAATAAAAGGAAGATTTAGCCATTATTCTGATCCTCTTACAATATCATAAAACCCCCAAACCAGATGTCAAACTAAAGGAGGATAATTAGGATGTTCAACTTGCCATAATCGAGAAATTACTAAAAAATTTCCTTTTCATAGTAAGAGAGGTTACATCACAAAAATATTTGGTAAAATCATTCTAGTTTTCAAACTATTGTCAATTAGATACCATCACTCTTTTTGATACAAATGTAGGCTTGAGCATCATTAAAGATAGTATTATACCAAGCAAATTTCTAGAAAGCTTAGAGGAACATTTGAAAGCAACAAATAACTCCTCCTTAAAAATCACTACACAAACTAATGCATATGTTGCAAATGATGGTATTTACATCAATACCGTATTTGTCTTGGTTTTAAACATTCATCTTACAATCATTCTAGGATTTCTATTCATACATGCCATCACTCCTTATGCAGTAAATCATTATCATATTTCTATAAAATTTAATGGTAGAAAAATGATCTTTTTTATTTGTTGAAAAACCCAAAACTAGGAACATTAACGTGGTTAAAACATGCACTATTTTTAAAAATCAAGTTAATTGCATCATATAGTGTAAGCAAAAGTACTTATACCAATTGAGAAATGATGTTTTGAATACTAGGATTTTACAACAACTTGTAAAATCCTACTTTAAAATCGAGGATCAATCTATTTCAAAGACAGATTGAAGTAGAAATTTGCTCTAACCTACCCAATGCCTTTTGGTTTAAGAAGTAGCATATGGTAGTAGATTTACCTTATGAGGCTAATTTTCATGAAAATCATATCCTTACCAAAGCTAAACCTATACAAAAGGACCACAATAGAAAAGAAATACAAGATCTACAGGATAAAGGTCTTATTAACAAATCTAGGTCTCTTTGTAGTTGTGATGCATTCTATGTCAATAAACAGTTTGAGATTAAGATGAAAGTACTAAGATTATTTACAAACCCCTCAATAAAGCCTTAAAGTGAATTACTTATCCAATCCCTAATAAGAAGGATCTTTTGAAACGCTACATGCCACCTATTTTTTATCAAAATTTGACATGAAGTCAAAATTTTAGCAAATATAGATTACTCCTAAAGACATTACAAAATTGCCTTTAATGTTTTGTTTGGTTAGTTTGAATGGAATGTCATGTGCTTTGATTTAAAAAATGCACCATTTGAGTTTTAAAGGATTACAAATGGCATTTTTACATCTTATTTAGATTTTGGCATTATTTACATTGATGATGTCCTAATTTTTTTCACAATCCATTAAAAAACACTTTAAGCAGCACCATAGGACATTTATGTACATTATCAATAAAAATGATCTAGTTGTTTTGAATTAAAAATCAGTCTTTTCTGGACCCGAGTCAAGTTTCTTGGTCACTATAACACCCAAGGTACCATCACTCCTATAAATAGAACTTTAGCTTTTGCTAGTAACTTCCTTAACAAGATTGTGGACAAAACCTAATTATAAAGGTTTATAGGCAGTCTAAACTACGTTATTGGCTTCTTCCCAAACTGAATCAGTTGTACAAACTTTTGCATGATAGGTTTAAGAAGAACCCTTCTTCATGGTCTGACTAATATACTAAAATTATTAAGTAGATTAAGAAACAGGTCCTGACCATCCCATGTTTGCATCTAGTTAGCCTCGATGCCCGTAAGATAGTTGAAATTGATGCTTTAGAATTAGGTTATGGAGGCATCCTCAAACAAGTCAAAAATGGTCAAGAACAAATCCTCTAATACACTTATATACATTGGAATGAGACTCAAAAGAACTATTCCACAGTTATAAAAGAAGTCCTTTCCATTATTCTTTACATATCAAAGTTTCATAGTGATTTTGCTTAATCAAAATTTTCTTCTGAGAATGGACTGTAAACCTATAAAAGAAATTTTACCAAAAGATGTTCAAAGTATTACATCAAAGCATATTTTTGCTCGTTGGCAAGCTATTTTAAATGTCTTTGATTTTGACATTAAATTCATCAAGAAAGATATATATTCCATGCCAGATTATCTATGCATATTCCATATCATATTATCTAACTTATAAATTTTTGCAAAATAGATCATGATTCTTATGAAAGCCTTAAATAGAATTGCAAAATCCAAAAAAGTAACTTTACTATTCCAACCTAGAAAAAATTATGAGACAGTTCATAAGATAGGCAAAACTCCCCAAACAATTGACTCTTCCAATACCTCTCATCCAGAAACCTCCTCAAAACCTAAAACCTAGAATGAAATCTTCCAAGAAGAAAAGATCAAGTAAGACATAGAAAAAGAAAAACAAGTTAAAGATTAGATCAAAATGGTCCAACAAATGTCAAAGCTTGAATTAGCTCTTCGAGACTCCCTACTAGTAGGTCCCTATAAATAGATAGCTTTTGAAATCTATTTACAAAATGCAATAAAGGAGGTTGTTATTCAAAAACCTCAGGCCTCCTCCCAAAAAGGTTTGCAAACAATTTCAAATAAATAAACTTTTTCAAAAATTTCTTCAAATGTAATTTCTCAAAATATCTCTTCCAGTTCTTCTCAAACAACATATTTTTTGAAAGACAATTTTCAAATAATTTTAACCATGGAAGATGGTTTTTATTTTGTAAATCCTTCTCAAGCATTTCAAAAGATTTTCCTAAATGGATCGCATTATAAGTCATGGGATCTTTCTAAACCCTAAACTTATTATGATTAGGTCTTTACTGAAACAAAATCAACCAAATTGACCTATAATGAAAATGAACTACCTTTTTACTCAACATCCAAAATCCTCAGCATCATTCAAATAGAGCAAATCAAATAAACATTGTTGGGTTATCTATTTTTATGAAGAGATTTACTTTTAGAAAGATGGTATTAGGTTTTATCATCAAAATAGATAAGCTAAGAATTTTATTTGATTTGTTGTGTATGAAAAAAAGATTAAATAGGCCTGTTGGTAATCCCAATAAATGTAACATGGGCTAAAAGATAGGTTTTGGGTATGACAAGCTTTGAATTTTTGAGATTGGAGGAGGGGAAATCCATATTCCATTGGGTGTATGATGTTAATGATTTCGTTATTGAGTAGGAAGGTGGTTCATTTTCATTAAGGTAGTGATGGGTCAGTTTGACTAATTTGTTTCAATAAAGACCTATTCATAATAATTTTGGGGTTTAGAGAGATCTCATGGCTTATCATGCCATCCATTTAGGAAAATCTTTTTAATTGTTTAAAAAGGATTTATAGAATAAAAACTATCTTCCATGGTTAAAATTATTTGAAAACTCTCTTTCAAAAAATATATTGTTTGAGAAGAGCTGGAAAAAACATTTTGAGAAATTGCATTTGAAGAAAATTTTGGAAAATCTCTTTATTTGAAACTATTTGCAAACCTTTTTGGGAGGAGGCACAAGGCTTTTGAATAACAAACTCCTTCGTTGCATTTTTTGAACAAATTTTAAAAGATACTTATTTACGGGGACCCACTGGTAGGGAGTCCTTGAAAGCAAATGCGAGCTCTAACATTTGTTGAACCATTTTGATCCAATCTTCAATCTGTTTTTCTGTTTTTGTGTTATGCTTGACTTTTTCTTCCTAGAAGATTTCTTCCTAGGTTTAGGTTTTGAGCAAATTTTTGCATGAGAGGTATTGAAAGAGTTAATTGTTTAGGGGTGAAGGTTTGACTATCTTGTGAACTATATTACAATTTTTTCTAAGTTGGGATGGTGAAGCTAGTTTTTGGATTTTGTGATTCTATCTAGAGCTTTCCTAGGAATCATGATCTTTTTTGCAAAAATTCATGGGTTAGATAATCCGTTATGGAATTTGTATTTCCCTGCATGAATTTAATGTTAAAATTAAAGACACTTAAAATAGCTTCCCAACAAGCAAAAATCTACTTTGATGCAATATTTTGAACATTTTTTTATAAATTTTCTTTTGTGGATTTACAATCAATTCTCAAAAGAAATTTTTGATTGGGCAAATTACCCTGAAAACTTTCATATGCAAAGAATAATGAAAAGAACTTTTTTTTTAACTGTGGAATAGGTCTTTTGAGTGTCATTCTAATATGCAGAGGTATATCGGATGATTTGTTCTTTGCCATTTTTGCCCTGTTTGAGGATGCCTTCATAACCTAATTTTGAAGCACTAGTATCAACTATCCTAAGGGCATTAGGGCTAGCTAAATGCAAACAGGGGATGGCCTAGACCTATTTCTTAATTTGCTTGATAATTTTAGTATGTTAATCAGATAATGGAGAAAGATTATTTTTAAGCCTATCAAGTAAAGATTTGCATAACTGATTCAGGTTTGGGAAGAAGCCTATAACATAGTATAGACTACTTAGAAACCTTTGCAATTAAGTTTTATCCATAATCTTATTAGGGAAGTTACTAGCAAAAGCTAAAGATATTTTTATAGGAGTAATGGTGCCTTATGTGATATAGTGGCCAAGAAACCTAACTTGAGTCTGGAAAAGATTGATTTTTTTACTTCAAAACAACTAGACCATTTTTCTTGACAATGTAAATGAATGTCTTAAGGTGCTTAAAGTGTTGTTCAATGGATTGTGAAAAAATTAGAACATCATCTATGTAAATAATGCAAAAATTTGAATAGGATTTTGAAACCCAGATGGTGCATTGTTTAAACCAAAGGACGTGACATTTCATTCAAACTAGCCGGACGAAATGGTAAAGGCCATTTTGTAATAGTCTTTAGGAGTAATCTGTATTTACCAAAATCTGGACTTCATGTCAAATTTTGAGAAAATATAGGCAGCATGCAGCCTTTGCAAAAGATCCTTCTTGTTAATGATTGATACCTAATCCACTTTAAGGCTTTATGGAGGTGCTTGTAATTAACAACTAATCTTAGTACACGTCTCTTAATCTCAAACTATTTGTTGACATATAATGTAGCCCAACTCCAAGGAGACCTAGACTTACTAATAAGACCTTTATCCTGTAGATTCTGTATTTATTTTCTACTGTGGTCTTTAAGTTCTTTATTCATTTGTATGGATCTAGCTTTTGTAGGAATTAAATTTTCATGAAAAATTAGCCTCATAAGGTAATATACCATATGTTGCTTCCTAGACTAAAAGGCATTAGGTCTCTACTTCAATTTGTCTTTACAACAGATTAATCCTTTATTTTAAAGTAAGGTTTTCAAGTTGCAAAATCCTAGAATTTAAAACATCAATTTTCAAATATTGTAAGTACTTCTAGTTACACTGCATGATGCAATTAACTTGATTTTCAAAAATAAAGCATGTTTTAACCAAGTGAATGTTTTTTATTTTGGGTTTTTCAACAAAAGAAAAGGTTATTTTTCTACCATTACATTTTGCAAAAATATGATCATAATTTATTACATAAGTAGTGATGACATGCATGAATGAAAGTCCTAGAATGGTTATATGATGAATGTCTAAAACCAAGACAAATGGGGTTTTAATACAAAAACCGTCATTTGCAACATATGCATTAGTTTGTATAGTGATTTTCAAAGAGGAGTGTTTGTTTGTTTCAAACATTCCTCTAAGCATTTTAGAAATTTGCTTCGTATAATACTATCTTTAATGTAGCTCAAATCTACACTTATATCAAAAGGTTGGATGGTACCAAATTGAAAATAGTTTGAAAACCAAAGAGTGATTTTTACCAAATATTTTTATGATGTGACCTGTCTTGGTATGAAGAGAAAAATTTCTGGCAATTTCTCTATTATGGTAAGTTGGACATGCTAATTATCCTCCTATGGTTTGACATCTAGTTTGGGAGTTTTATGATATTGTAAGAGGATCTGAATAATGGCTGAATGTTCCTTTTGTTTTTGGGTAAGTTAGTGGATTTGCTATTTAATGATTTTTATTTCTATATGAAGGTCTTGGATGATGTTTTGGGAGTTCTTTTTTTCTTTGCTTTTTCTAGAATGGTGGTTATGTTGTAAAGGTTTAGACTTAATGGTCTCATTTTAGGTTTTTCTTTTTTAAAAGACTCTTATAATTTTTTTGAGATAGTTTTTTTGATGTTGTGGGTCTTAGATCTGGTTGATGATAACCAACATAAATTATTAATCCTTAGTAAGGACACTAATGTGGTACTCCTTGATTTCTTCTAAGTCGATAAAGATAACATTCAACCTCTTGGTTTCTCCTTCTTCTTCAAAGTCAGAACTGAAGGGTACTGCAAGTTCATCCACCTCTAATGCCTCTTCTTCTTCTGAGAAGCTAGATTCATAAATTTTGAGCTAAATAAGTCTACCATTAATACTTCAATCTTCTGTATAGTGTCTTCTTCTAATTGCAATTCCTGGAATCACCTAATGAATTTGCAATATTTGGATATATGGCCTTTCTTGCCAAATTTAGAGTAAATTACTTTCCTTCTTTGGAATGACTCTTAGCTCAACTTTAGGGTAGATGTAGAATGGTATTTTTCCTTTCGATATGGTTGTCTTTAAGGTTTTGATGACTTAACCTTAGATGGGTTATGTTTTGTATAGTGTTTGGCTTTGTTTTTTCGGTATTGCTTTTTCTATTTGCTTTTGCATCTAGTGTAGGATACGAAGAAGAGGTTGGATTATAGGAGATGTCAAACTATTGACAAAAAGACCCTAGTTCTTTCTTTGTCTTATGCATCTCCTATTTCAATTGCTTTTATAGCTTCATATCTTGGCAGATTTTTAATCTATCATTCTAAGTATAGCGAATGAGTTCTTGATATGTAAGCCATATCATACAGAATCTGACTTCCATACTCCTTTTTAATCTTATTTTTGCCTTTTTCTCCTAAGAATGGATGAAGACCAATAAGGAACTTTTCTTTCTATAATGGCTAATTTAAATATTCTCTTAGTATGATTCTGGTAAGGAAAGTATCCTTATACCATTTGAAATCACTGAGCGTCTTACACCTCATGTTGGAGAGTAGTTATGAGTTTTTATCCTTTACATGTGAAGGATCTCTAATAAAATGAAGGGATATGGGCAACATAAGTGTTGTCGCATCATCTTGTATAGATTGTCCTCTTTCATACAAAATGGGTTTGATGTTATCATCAAAATGAACTACCTTTAGGATCTCTTGCTACTATTGAGAAGTAAGATAGTAATCTCACCATCCTTTTAGTTGCCTTGAGAAGCTTACTATGAGAAGTTATGCAATGGTTTGATCAGTCATTCCTTGCTAGGTTTTGTAAGAATAGATTGACATTGTCATTTGCTGCAGAAGACTCAAAATATTATACTCTGACATTTCATCTATATTCCATTCTTAAATAGAAGTAGAATTATATTTATATTGATAGAGAATATCTAGCTTCTATTCTATGTTGATCCTTAAAGCAGTGTACTTAGGGGGAAATTATTGCATCTGGTTTTAGTGGAACTTCACTATCTGTTGTGTTGAAGGCTTTGTTGGAAAAGCCTTTTCTTCCTCAAATTCTTGTTCAAGGACATGGACTTTATGATAAGATTATGTCTCTCAATATGACTTTATGGAGTTTTTAGAGCAATGTTGGATTGCATTTAGTTTTTATTTAATAGAGAAATTATTTTTAATTTGACTTATGTTTTTGAGTTTTGCCTATGTTGGTTATCTCAAAACGTTTGAAAATTGAAATTTTCACTTAGTTTTCTATTTTGGTATGGCTGATGATGATAGTTAGGTGTTGTAAGGATTTCTCTATCTTGATCAGTTGTTTTCCAATGGTATGAAAGTGGTTGTTTGTGAAGTTATTTTGGTCAAGTATGTTTTTATGGTCTTTAGATGACAAGGCTTCAGTTTCAAGTTTCATTTTATAAGGTGAGGTTGTAATTATGGCTTGGTGGTGCTAAATCTTAAGTTATTTCAAGGGAGGATGCTCAAACTCAATTTTTTAATCATTACCAGTTTTCCAAGTAGCGGTGGTGCTAGTAGTAGTGTTGTTCAAAGCTTTCAATGAATATGAAATGTTATGTTGTGCAACATAAATTTCAAAACATTCAACAAATAAAATATTTACTCTATTTTTAAGAACAAAATCATAAAATTCTTTTTATGTGATTTCTCTATTGTCAAGAAAATGTTTAAAAAACCAAAGTTTTTTCTCAGCATTATAATCAACATAAAAATCTTTAAGTAAGTATTGCTTACCAATTTCTAAATCTTTTTCCAAAATGTTGCACTCATGGACTATTTTTTTTATGATGATAGAGAAAGATGGGGACAAAGGTGGTGATGGTTCATTTCGAGTAGGTTCAAGATTTGGTTCAAATTGGGTTGTGTATATGGTTTCAGGTATAGTTGTGGTATAGTTTGTTATTTGTAAAGTGGTGTCTAGTATTTTTGAAATAAATTGTCTAGGTAATTCCTGCTTGTATGGTAGGTGTATGATTAAGGGTAGTTTGGATGCTCTTCCAATATCTATTGTATTAGAAGACAAAGCTACATCATAGGAGAGTCTAGAACTTATGGATCTTCTAGCGAAGGATAACTTTACTCTCTTATAAGCATACTAGGTTACCTCATTTAGCTGTGTGTTTGGGCTTTGAGGAATTTGTGTTGCAGGTGTGGTTGCTCCTTCTAAGATCCTTATGGCAGAATGATATCTTTCCATCTTATTTGTATGGGTGCCATGCATTAGATTTTGTAAGGTCTGTTTGGAGGAGTAGGATCTCTCTTTTTTCCTATGAATTGATGCTTTAATGGCAAAGGCTAAAACCATGGCTTTACAATGAACCTTATAGAGAATGACGATGGGTATTAAGCCAACTTTCAATTTTTAATTATGAATCTTAATTTATAAAGTCAAGCAATCCAAAATATTTCCATCTTTCAAATAAATGGTTAAATTTGGATAATAATAAAAAGAAATGAGACCTTTGCAAAGACCAAACATAATAAAACTTAGCAAAGAATCTTAAAAATCCTTGAACCTAGCATCCTTAAGGATTGCTAATATAGATGTGTTTAAGCCTTCTTTAATAAGAGGCTTAATGCCTAACTATATGAGGCCTATAAGAATGTAATGATAATGTCTCTACCTATGCTTATCTAAGGATTTTTGGGTGACAAGCTATATGGTCTCAAATGGTTTATTAAGATGGATATCTCTTTCTTCTATTTTGATGGTGTAATCTATTTGAAACAATGAGTATTTGCTCTACTTGTAGATCTGGTCTTTCTGTATTTTAGGAATTTTCAAATTGTCAATGGATTTCTTAAGGTTTTCAATGGTAACTTCTTCAATATTCATTGTTCAATCTCATATTCCTCTAATAGAAGAGCTAGAGAAGGATTGGGTTCTATAGAATGTCCATGGTCCAACATAGTTTTAGCTCATCATTACCTATGACTCTAGCTAAACCAATGGACTTACTTCCTGACAAGAATTTACTACCTACACCACTAGACAAAAGGACTCAGTAATGATGCAATGATGCAAGATGATAATAAACTATAGAACATAACTATTCCCCTTAGGGGGAGTGATATATATATATATATATATATATATATATATATATATATATATATATATATATATATATATATATCTTCGTTCTCGAGCGTCACGGAAACTTCAAGTCATGGTAGTCAGATGTGTGGAGCCAGTCAAATGGCATACAACTGTTAGTGGGACAACTTTCAGGCCTCTGCTCGGCAGATGTATGACTACGGGATGGCAATGAAAGCAGACCAAAAAAAGCAATCTGCTGAGTAAGCGCCAGAAACTAGAAAAAAGAAAACTTTTTTTTTTGCTTCGTCCGCCAGTCTAACTGGCGGACAAAGCAAACCAAAACTTAAAAAAAATTTCTGTGCTACTCATCAACTATGCAGATAGAATTTGGATACAAATTTTTTTTACAATTCATTGTTTTGTCCGCTAGTATAATTGACGGATGAAGAATAAAAAATTAAAAAAAAATTTTACTATTTAAAATGATATTTACTATTTGACTACTTCAAGATCCTAAATATTTTTTTCATTCATTCTATTTTTATAAATATTATTTTCATTCACATTAATTCACTAATTTTTTTTATACCATTCTGAAAATTGTCCCGTTGCTAATGAGTTGGACTAGGCAACAGTTTTCTCCATAAGCTTGCGTAATAATGTATTGTGCAGGCAGTCATTAGCGTTTTAGCTTTCTGCACACATAAAAAGGATTATTATAAAAAGGCCACAAGCACAAGGTGATACTCTCATAAATGGATCAAACAGATAGAAAGGGCAATCCTTGCACAGATTTTGTATCAAAAAACAACAAAATTGTAACCTATATGTTTCAGACCGTTGGAAGAGAGATATGGTCACAATTGATGTAAAAATGATTTTGAAATATGGTAACATTCTTTCAAAAAAAAAAAAAAACAACGAGGTCTAATTCTTACAAAAATATCATTACGTCTATATTTTGTTTATATTGAAAAACAGGGTCAGCAAGTGACCTAAAAAGCACCCAAGAAATGGGGAACAAGAAAATAACCGGAAAGGCACAACTTAAAGGGATGATGCATTGGTTATTGTCCATGGAAATTTGGAAGAAAGGAAAGACGTATGACTCGAGTGAAGTTGACAAATATTTCATGAATACCCAGTAAAGCCACGTTTCTTGAAAGCAACCGCATAAAATTAGATTATATATATATATATATATGTGTGTGTGTGTGTGTGTGTAAGACAAGGAGAATATATAAGACGTAGCAGTCAACTTTGGAGGGTTCTCCATGAAAGGTCAGGCAACCTATTGTGTGGTATATGCAATTATCTTAAGGATTACTGTAGTAATATTGTTGGTTGTCTATAAGATGCAGAGAATACTTCATTAGAGTGCCAAATCCTATCTTACTGTATTACTCCTTCCATTTTTAAATATCTATCTTTTTTTAATATTACACAAAAATAAAGAAATTATTAATTATACTAAATTTTTAAAAAATAATTAAATTACTCTTTTTTTTTTATAAAAACACTCAAATTAAATGCATCAATGTGATAGTAATTATAACAATAGTAAAATTAAAAAAAGAACTAAAGTTTTATTGATACTATAAAGTGACAAATATATTGAAATAAAAATCTTTTTAAAAAATAAATATTTAAGAATAGAAGGAGTATACACATAATTGTCCTCTTATGTAAACTTTTAAATAATATATGGAATTTATTATTATTATTATTATTATTAATTCTATCAACTATGTCCTCATTTGAGGTATTAATTGCAATTATAGACTGTGAAAATTGAAAGTTTCTCAAGAAATTCATTAGACTTTGGTTTGTTAAAAATGGTAATTCGATGCAAACTTTTACTACTGGTGATGAAAAATGTGCATTTATTATTGACTTCAAGTAATTTTCACAAAAACAAAACATGTTTTACAACAAAGAAATTTATGAATTGAAAAAAATATATAAGATTGTTATTATTTTTTATTTTATTTTTTTATGAAAAAGAAAGTAAGATGGAACAGTTGAACATGATTGATAAATAAATCAAAAATTGAAAAAAAATAATATATATATCTAGAGAAAGGGAAAGGAAAAAAAAATTAAAAAGTACTTTTGCTTTAATGATAAACAGAATAATATTTGCATAATTTTTTTTATCACTGTGCTATAATTATAATTATTTCCAATGTATTATTCAGCGCATTTAATGCCTTAGTGGATGTAAACATAATGTACTTAATTAGGTATTTTAAAAAAAAAAATCAGAAGAACAACAGGGAAAAGCATGAAAATCTTGGATTTGGGGATCCACTGGTTTTTTTTTTTAATGAAAAAAATATTCTCATTCATAAAATATCAAATACAAAATTATCAATACATATAAAAAATTAAAATTTAGAATTTAGAATAAATTATGTTGACACCGAGTATGTTGAATCTAATCCAATAAGTGGTGATCATTTTTTGTAGAAATACAACAATGTTGAAAAATCAATAAACTTTACGTAATAGCGATAAACATGCTTCATTTGGTAGTTATACTAAGTCACCATTTGATATTTTTATCTTTAAACGAGTTCAATTGAATTACTATAAAAAAACAAATCAATTATTTCAAAAAATTATAAATTAATAAATCAATTGTTTCAAAAAATTATAAATTAATCTCATAAAAAAATAATAATAATTTTTATATAAGAGAAACCATATTTTCATAAAAAAAAATTAAAAATCTAATAGAGTTAAAAAAATAAGTAAAATTATATAAATCTATAAAAATAAAATATGAATTTGTATTTATAAATAAAAAATAGATAAAAGAGTAAGTAAAATTAAGGAATCAATGGGGCAGCCGCCAACTAACAACTAACAAAGAGTTGTTATTACCGACTTTTTAATTTTTTCTAATTTGAAATGTATTTATTGCTATATAAAATCTCTATTTGAAATTTCTATTTTATGTTTTTTTAAAAGAAAGAAGAATTTAAAATGTTAGTAAAAACCTTAGATGCTTTTTTTCCCCTAAATATATTCCTTTTCTTAAGCAATGCCTTGCTCCAAATAAGACCAGTTTTGGTTCATCATAATGACTTTGAAGGTTTCAAATTTTAATTGTCCAAGTGTACAAAATAATAAACTTATGATGATAAGCATATGATTAAATAGTCTTTAACTATGGCTAATAAGGGCTTAAATATGATGTTGTAATGGTTTCTCCCAAAAAAATAAAAAATAAAAACTCTCTCCATCTTCACGAATGTTTTGAAAATTAAAGTAAACTAATCAGTCATATAGGTAAAATTGAGAATCGGATCAATAATTGATTTGATTACTCTCAGATTAATTTTCATATTATTTTTTATAATTTCATTTATTATTGAATTAATTGAATCAGATTGATTAAATTGATTAAATCTGTCAAAACGAAAATTTATCAACTAACCAATTCATTGACTGCTCTGGTTTTAAAATTATTACTCTTTACTGTTTTTCTCACTAAATAAAACTGATTTACAAAGTCATTTTCAAAAATATTTTTGCCAAAGATTGACCTTTCTTTTTTCCTTTTCTCAGTATTATTCAATAGTTTTCATGCTAATCTAGAAAATTTCTTTTAGGCTACCTTTGTTTTACGAAAATATTGTCCATGAAAATTATTTTATAATATTTTTTAAGAAATATATTTTCTAGTATTTAAAATATATTAAAAATATTTATTTTCGTTTGATTTATAAGATGATAATAAATTTTAGATTATATATACTTTATATGTATATTATTTATTATTCAATATGAGAAAAAATATATTAAAAAGAAAGTATTTATAGATCCTACCAATCATTAGCAACTACCATCGATTGGTAATGATTGTGATTAGTGTTAGTGGTAAAAAATGACTAATAATAGATATGTTTTTATATCATTTATTTATTTTTATTTAAATGAGTTTATCAAAATCTAAAAAATAGCTTCATTTGAATAAAGAAATATAGACCATTGTGAATAAGTTATTTCATTCAAATAAAACTTGTTTTTTTTATTTGAGTGAAGAAAATACCATTTGGCTCGAGAGGCTACTTAGAAGCCTCATGATATTTGGCGGACTTAACCTCCTTTTTTTTAAAATGAAAGAGAATAATTCTCATTCATAAAAAATTAAATATAAAAATACCAAACGTATAAAAAATTAAAGTTTACAATCTATAATATATTATATTAATACCAAGTATGTTGTATCTGATTTGAAAAATAATGATTTTTTTTATGGAAACACAACTATATTGACAAAGTATTAAATTTTGCATAACAATAAAAAACACGTTTTACTTAGCAGTCATACTAAACCACAACTCGATATTTTTATTTTCAAACTAGTTTAGTTAAATTACTATAAAAATCAAATAGATTGTTTCAATAATATTATAAATTAATTTCATAAAAGGATAATAATTACCTTCATATAAAAAGAAACACGCTTCAATAAAGGAAAACTCTCATAAGAGTTATAAAAGAAATAAATAAAACTATACAAATCTATAAAAAATAAATACACATTTATATTTATTAAAATAATAATAATAATAATAAATGAATCATGAGTTATCATCGACGATTTAGCCGATGATAACTTAGAAGATGAGAAAAGAAAAAAAGGTTTTGAGAGAAAAAGTGATTTAAGCTCCTTCTTATTGTAATTCTTTTATTACTCATGATACTCAAGGTCGTAAGAACTATAGGCTTCGTTAATTTTTTTTGGTTTTCCATTTCAGATTGACTTTTTTGTTTTTCACAGATTATATATATATATATATTCTTGTTTAATAAATAAATTGAAAATTCTTATGAAGTTTGACGTTAAGCGGGTGTCAATATAACTGAGATGCTAAAATGCACAATCTGAAAAATCTTTCTAATATTTTTTATAAAAAATTAAGTTACAATCTTAGTAATTTTTTTTTTCGGAATTGGTTTATAATTAATCCAATTGATGATAATAGTTGGACTAGGGTCACTAAAATGTACATGGAGCAAGTTGGACTAGGGTCACTAAAATGTACATGGAGCCATGAAGACTGGAAACATATTTTTTTACAAAATAAATAATTTTTAGTGATAAAATAAATACTGTATTAGGATAAAATAATAATAATAAAAGAGATTCAATATGGTCTATTATCATACTAACCAATTCAGTGCTACAAAATAAAATAAATTTTCAATGTACCAAAAAAATAAAGAAAAACACTCAAACTATAAAAACCTTATACTATAGCATAATAATTATAAAAGATTTTATTGTGCAATTGAGATTGTTTGATTCCTTTCCATTAGCAACGCAAATCACTGAGATTATGCCATTTGTGGTATATTTTATATCCCATACAATTGTTAAACCATTTTAAATTTTGCATTACTCAATTATTTAATTTTTTGGATTTCAATTTTTACAAAAACTACAAAATTTGAAAAAAGAAATTCTATAGAATTACTTAATGTTGGTATCTCATAAATAAATTAAATCAAGGACGCATTTATACACTTGAAAAGGTATTATTGAGATAATTCAAGACTATTGTCATACTCCAACTATTAATGTGAAAAAAAAAATCATTATGACATATAGACTTTTAAGTGTTAAGATTATTTGTAGCATAGAAACTGCCAATGAATATATGTTGAAAAAAATGCGTCATGAAATCTTTAGATTTTATCGCAAGATATTATTGAGTTTATATACTTTGATTTGTACATATTAAATTCTCAAAATTTTATTTTTATTATATATATAAAATAAAAGTAAAATTGATGAGAAATTTATTAATTACAGCTTAAAAACTATTTGAAAGTTACATAAGTTTAGAAAAGTAAAATTATATAATAGACAAGTTTAGAAAATTAATATTATGTAATAAATAAGAGAAGTAGCTATAGAGTTATAATAGTAAATTTTATTTATTTTCTACATCTTAATAATTTCAATTGTGAAAAAGTAATATAGTTTTTTGTATTTAAGTTGTTATTTATGAGTTTTTTTTATTAATTTTATATTTTCTATTGTTAAATTTTCATATATATATATATATATATATATATATATATATATATATATATATATATATATATAAAAAAATTTATTTTTTGGTATATTTTATATAATTTTGAAAATTTATAGAAAAAATCGCTAAATTTAATATT